>BPTQ01000002.1:16459934-16470991 GCA_019973895.1 Chrysanthemum seticuspe
TTCATGTGACCCTGTTGACACCCCCATGATTGACCGAACCAAACTAGATGAGGACCTCTCAGGGATCATGATTGACCAAACGAAATATCGGAGTATGATTGGATCCCTGATGTATCTCACTGCTAGTAGACCAGACATCTTGTTCGCTGTTTGCATGTGTGCTAGATACCAGGCTAAGCCTACTAAAAAGCACCTTGAAGCAGTTAAACGGGTCTTTCGGTATCTCCAAGGAACCATCAATATGGGTCTTTGGTACCCGAAGGACACCAGTATGTCACTAACGGCCTATGCAGATGCTGATCATGCAGGTTGTCAAGATACACGTCGAAGTACGTCAGGAGGTGCTCAGTTTTTGGGTGATAAGCTTGTGAGCTGGTCTTCAAAGAAGCAAATGAGTACTTCTATTTCCTCTACAGAGGCTGAATACATAGCCATGTCATCTTGTTGTGCTCAAATCTTATGGATGAGATCTCAATTATCTGACTATGGCTTTGAATTCAACAAAATCCCTCTGTACTGTGATAATAAAAGTGCTATTGCTCTCTCATGCAACAACGTTCAACACTCAAGAGCAAAGCATATCGACATTCGACATCATTTCATCAGGGAACAAGTGGAAAAAGGTGTGGTGGAACTATATTTTGTGAGGTCTGAATATCACTTAGCAGACATCTTCACCAAAGCTCTTCCAAGAGAACGTTTTGAGTTTATTCTTCCGCGACTTGGTTTGAAAAGCCTTCAACCAGAAACTCTCAAACGTCTTCAGGAGGAAGACGAGGTGTAAAGGTCTATCCTCATCTATCTCTTGTAAATATTTTTTTGAAAAACAAAATACAAAATTATAAAACCTTCAAAAAAATCAAATAGAAAAATATAAAACTTTCAAAATCCAAAAAAAAAAAAAAAAAAATATATATATATATATATAAAATTTGAAAAATTCAAAAAATCTTCAAAAAATATTGTCATTTTGTCTTGTTTTTCTTGATTCGATAATATCTACGGTTTTTGTGATGTCACTCAAAGAATGACACGGGACTTTAGATGTTGTTCGAATTAAAAATATATATATATATATATATATATATATATATATATATATATTTGGGAGAAAGAGAAATGGTTTATTGTCATCTTCAGGCAATAACCCGGTTTTAAAAGAAAGAACAGAGCCATGTTTTACCATGTTTTCAAATTCCATGCTCTGATTCTATAAACACTTATCTGCTGAAAACTAAATGCTTTGAAAAAATAACTCGGTCTCTATTTTTGATAATCATCAGGACTTATTTGTCAAAATCTCTATCTCTCAATCAACAACCTATGTCATTGATTGAGGGGGAGAATGATTTCAATTAAATTAAAAAGGTTATTTGGCATTAAATTGTTTTCAAAAGATATACATGCATGTCTTATCAATGGAGTTTAAAGTCTTAAAATCCGATCCGTATCAGTTAAAACACTTTCATAATCAAGTCACAACTCTCCTTAAAAGCTTTCAAAATCAATTTAAATCTATAAGAGATCACAAATCTCAAATGATTTGATAATTGTGATCGGGGGAGAATGTGTGATTTAAATTGGATTTAAACTGATTATTCGGTAAATGGTTTTATAAGGACGTACATGCTGCCCTTCCCACATGTGACAAACGATTTCAATTTTTCAATGCACATATTGAGGGGGAGCATCTATCTTAAACCTTTGATTTGAAACGTGATCATTTATCCCAATGTGCAAGTTCCCTCTAGTATGTGCAAAACTCTTCTCAAACCTCGAGGCACATATTGAGGGGGAGCAAATTTATGGAAACCTCATCCTTCCCAGAAATGCTATATCTACTTGATTTAATGTGGGAAGTGATGTTGATATCTTTTAGAAAATGGTAATCAAAGAAGTTAATTCTTTCTCTTGCCTCCGTGTGCAAAACATTGTCAAATACTTGATGCACATGTTGAGGGGGAGTTCTCGTTCTAAAATATCAAAAACAATTCAGGTACAAAATGCTTTGATAATATATCACAAGTATCTGAATTGATTTTCAAATGGTTTTCAAGTGGATCCAATGGCAGATGAACAATACCAAATTGACCGACCAACTTTACCTTATGTACGGTGATATAAGGATGATAAGGTTAGGTATGTGTTCCCATGATCCGCCAGAACCGGAGGGATCTACCCAGGGACTATCCACTAGTTAGTGTAGAAGTCCTTAGGTTTGATGATAAAAAGGAGAAAAATGAGATATGGGAAGAGTGCGGACTAAGACTGAGCTAGTACTGGAATAAACCCAACAAGGTTCTAGCTATGAAGTCTCGGTAAGCACTGAAGGGGTTGAAGAATTAAAAAGAATTGAATGAGAAAAGGGTGAAAACAAATAGCCCTCCATTTATTCAACCTTAGGGCAGAAACCGGGTTCACTTCATATGCTACTGATGGTAACATCGGTATTGAAGACAAGACGTCATGGACCGAGTGACGCACTGCACTTCAACTTTCCAAACCACTCAAGTTCCTCTTAAAAGGGCTTGTTTCATTCTCACGGGGAACCGAAATTATCTATCGACTTTCTCTTAGAGATGGTTGATATTGAAGAAGGAGACCCTCTCCCTAGTCTCCGGCACAGGATCCAAATATGCACAAATTGAGTCTAGAGCCACGAGATCATCAATAAATCTCATTAGGACACTTTCAATGAAGACTCTCTGTTTCACACAATGTGGAAAGAGAGATTATATCTTGAGTCCTACGCATTATCCTTGTGGTATTGCCAGAACATCTGAGTGATGTGTTTACATATTCATAATGAAGATGGAAAGCCTTCTGGAGCCAACATCAAACAAGCTCCTGGTAGGTGGCATGTGAGATCTATTGTATGGATCAACCATGTGACAACTGAACAGAAACAATGGGGCGATTCAATCTCTTGAATCAATCCTGGTTCAGGTTATGGATTGACGGATACCTTTGAAAAACCGGTCTTTGTGCTTAACAACTCTTTTATTCAGTACATCGACCGTGTACTCATTTTTCAAACCAAAAGGTGCTTTTATGATTGATAATTGATTTTCAATAAAACCTTCGTTATATTACAAAACAATTTTCTACTAAGCAATACACGATTGTTTTTCAAATCTCTTTTCATCAATCAGTGGACTTAAAATTCGCTGGTTCACTCACTCCGTGTTGTCTTCTTTGAGATGTTCCGGTTTGAGAACAGCTAGAGCAGCTGCGAAACCCTGTCAAGGAAATTCTTCGGAATTATACCTGATCACAGGCAGTACATGTACTGATCAACGGGGAACCGTGGGCCGTGTACCTCAATTCAACGAAAGTGATCAAAGACACTTTCGTGCAATTTAGTGCTAACTGTTGTATGCAGGTACACCCGACGTTTGCAGCTGATCAGAATGAAGCGGTCAATCCATAGCCGCATGCTCACTTAACACATTCATCTAAAAGGAAATCATGATTAGTGCATCAATGACTATGATATTTTCACTCCATGCTTCTGCTACACTGCTGCTAATATCATGATTCAACCAAAGCTTCCGCTACTCTGATGAGAAGATATCATGATCCAGAATGTGAGCATGTCGGTCCTAAAGTTACAACATCACATATTACCAACACCACAAAGGATGTCTCAGAGATTTTTGATAGCTGATGATCTCAAAAGATGGCTCAAACTTATCATCACGTGGATCAGTAAAAGACCTCCACTTGGAGTAACCAAACATGCAATGTGAAGAATCAATGACTACGAGCTTAGGAGCAAAGGACTACATCAAGAATGCAAGATCAATTGTTATCGTATTATCTAGTTGTATTCAATGTAATTTTGGTACATGATTGAGGTGACCTCCCTTAGGGGGAGATTGTTAGGAATTAGAAATTCCCGGTATTAAAGAGTCGGTCACCTCAAGTATATGTAATCATTAGAAAGCTCGTAGTCGTAGTTCTTTTATGTTAAGTAGTATTTAGTTAAGTAACACCGTGGAGGAAGGACGGGTCTTTACCCACTGTATGCCTGATCCACAGCCCGTTGTGTGGCGATTTATGTAAGACTATAAATACTCTCTACCTCCCAAGGTAGAGAGTTGGAGCTCATAATAATATCTTTCACTTTCTCTCACTAAGTTCCCTAAACCTCTAACTTTCTCTCTCTAGAATTGCATCTATATGCCACTTTGTGTTATGGTTTGATGTGTATGTGAAAACTAATATCTTACAGATGACTTCAAACCAGCAGTTCAACATCAGAGAAGAGTAAATCCAAAAATCCATGATGTTATCAAACAGGAGGTTATCAAACTTCTTGATGCAGGATTAATTTACCCGATCTCAGATAGTCCTTGGGTTAGCCCAATTCACTGTGTTCCTAAAAAGGGTGGCATAACTGTTGTCACAAATGAAGATAACAAGTTAATTCCAACTCGATTGGTTACGGGATGGCGTGTTTGCATTGACTATCGTAAGTTGAATGACGCCACCCGTAAAGACCATTTTCCTCTACCCTTCATGGACCAAATGCTTGAGAGATTAGCAGGGAACGAATACTATTGTTTCCTTGATGGTTTCTCGGGTTATTTTCAGATCCCCATTGATCCACAGGATCAAGAAAAAACCACATTCACCTGCCCATACGGAACTTTTGCCTACAGACGTATGCCTTTTGGCCTATGTAACGCTCCTGGCACGTTCCAACGATGTATGATGGCCATATTCCACGACATGATCGGGGAAACAATGGAGGTGTTTATGGATGACTTCTCGGTCATTGGGGACTCATTTCAAACATGTCTCTCCTATTTAGATAAAATGCTAAAACGGTGTGAAGACACCAATCTTTGTCTAAATTGGGAGAAGAGCCACTTTATGGTCAAAGAAGGCATAGTCCTTGGCCATAAGATTTCCAAAAATGGGATTGAGGTTGATAGAGCAAAAGTCGATGTTATTGCTAAATTGCCTCATCCTACTACCGTTAAAGGTATTAGGAGTTTTTTAGGTCATGCCGGTTTTTATCGCAGATTTATACAAGATTTTTCTAAAATCGCCCAGCCTATGACTCATCTTCTTGAAAAAGATGCTCCTTTTATCTTCTCACCTGAGTGCATCGAAGCTTTTGAAACATTAAAGAAAAATCTTACTGAAGCACCCATTCTCGTTGCTCCCGACTGGGATTTACCTTTTGAGCTCATGTGCGATGCAAGTGATTTTGCTATCGGTGCAGTCTTAGGGCAACGTAGATCCAAGCATTTTCAGCCTATCCACTACGCGAGTAAGACTATGACTGAAGCTCAAACCCATTACACCACCACAGAAAAAGAGCTAATAGCCGTGGTTTATGCATTTGAGAAGTTTCGGCCATACCTAATCTTGACCAAATGCGTGGTGTATACGGATCACTCGGCTCTCAAATATCTCTTTGCAAAACAAGATGCAAAGCCGAGATTACTCCGTTGGGTTCTCCTCCTGCAAGAATTTGATATCATTATACGTGATAAAAAGGAGCTGAGAACCTGGCTGCTGATCATCTGTCCCGTCTAGAAAACCCACACCAAGATGTTTTCGAGAAAAAGGAAATAAATGAAACATTTCCTCTCGAGACACTCAATGCGGTTTCTTTTCGTGGAAATTCTACTACCCCATGGTTTGCTGACTTCACAAATTACCATGCGGGTAACTTCATAGTGAAAGGAATGTCGACCCAACAGAAGAACAAATTCTTCAAGGATGTTAAACATTACTTTTGGGACGACCCCTACTTATTCAAAATCTGTGCGGATCAAGTCATCCGACGGTGTGTTTATGGACAAGAAGCTATGGACATTCTCAAAGCTTGCCATGCTGGACCAACCGGGGACCATCATAGTCCAAACTACACCGCCAAAAAGGTGTTTGATTCCGGGTTTTATTGGCCCGCAATTTACAAAGATGCCCATGAATTTGTTAAAACATGTGACGCTTGTCAACGTCACGGAAATATCTCGCAAAGAAATGAAATGCCGCAAAATGCCATTCAAGTTTGTGAGATCTTTGACATCTGGGGCATTGACTTTATGGGGCCATTTCCATCATCTCGAGGAAACAAATACATACTTGTGGCTGTTGACTATTTGTCAAAATGGGTTGAAGTAAAAGCTTTACCTACCAATGATGCCCGAGTAGTTGTGAAATTCTTAAAATCTCTTTTTGCTAGGTTTGGAACTCCGCGAGCTATAATCAGTGATCGTGGTACGCATTTCTGCAATGACCAATTTGATCGTGTCATGCAAAAGTATGGTGTAACCCACCGTCTCTCTACTGCGTACCACCCCCAAACAAGTGGGCAAGTGGAAGTTTCCAACCGTGGTTGTTGGAATCACTCCTAAACAGTATTTCAAGTATTTATATTTCATATGTAATAGGTAGCTTTATTATGGCCTTTATGTTTGTTTAAGGTCAAACTTATGTAGAAGGCCCATAAGCTTAGGCCCAAGCCCACATAAGAAAGGATGGGAACTAGGAGTGTTGCCCTAGCTTCCCTCCTATAAATACTCTTGTAAACCCTCATTTGAGGGTTGGTTGTTCAAGTTTTCTTTTCACATACTCTCTACGCCTAAACCGTCTTTAGTATATCGTGTGTGTGTGTGTGATACTTGTTCATCCGCCTTTATCTCTTCTCTTATAACTTGTGTTTGTAAAACTAGTGACCTAACAGTGGTATCAATCGCCAAATAGTTGGGTGTACTCGTTTGTTTTTGAAGTTTTGGTTTTGGATCTTACGCGTAAAGATAACGCAATCTTTGGTTATCTTAAAAAACTCGTTTTTTACACTTTTTAATCCAAGATTCTTGTACTTTCAATGTTTTGAGGTGTTAAAATACTTGTTTTTGGCAAAAAGTTTCAAACTTTACGCGTGGATTTACGTTTTTAAGCTTGTTTTTGTTCGTGGGTGTCGTTCTACGCGTAACCCGTTTAGCAGTTTTGGTACATCAAAATTCACACTTTTGTGTTCTTTTGGTACTATTGAAGCTATTCCATAACAAAAATCTGGTTTAGAAACACATTTGGGCAAAATCAAAGTTACGAGTAATCCTACGCGTATCAAAACCCTAAAATTACGCGTAAGGATTTTCCTTGGTTTGATCTTCAATTTTCTGGTTTATTCCGTGTTTTCTTACTTGGATAAGTCTGAAAATACGTCGACTTTGGATATCTTTTGCACTGTGAAGTGTAAAAGATCATTTGGGCAAAAACCCTAAAATTACGCATAAGCATAAGCTTACGCGTAGAAATTCTACGCATAAGATTCACTTTACGCGTAAACTTAGGTCTACGCATAAGGTAATCCTACGCCTAACTTTTGTCTACGCATAAATTTAGTGCTTTTATCCTACTTACGCGTAAGCTAAATCCTACGCGTAACTTCTCATTGTTACGCGTAACTTTTGGTGTTTTTTACGCATAAGTGCTACTTGGTTCTTGTCTTTTCTACGCCTAAGGACACTTCATCAACAAAGTTTCATTCGACTACAAAGATCCATTTTTACCACACAAGTTTATCATCATGTCTCAACCACCATACTCTAACTATTTCCCTCACACTTATAATCATCAACAACAACAACAATTAACTCCACAACATCAACAATGGAATCAACAACAAGCTATTTATCAACAACAATTTAATCAGCAACATACTCCACAACTTGGTGCAATTCCACAACCACAAATGGTTCAACCATCACCAAGTCTTCAAGCTCTACCCTACACAAACGATTTTAATCAACATCCATCACGAAGCACTATGAAGGAACCCACTTGGTTTGCAAAGATGTGTGAAGCTTTAAGCAGCCAACAATCAATTCATGAGGCTGGATCACTTGATAGACCTCCAATGCTCACTCCAGGAAACTACGATCAATGGGTGATAAGGTTCTTTAGGTTTTGTGATCTAAAGAAGCCACATGGAAAGTTCTTAAAGAAGGTTATCTTAGAAGGTCCATTTGAGATGCCTACTGTCATTGTACCCGGAGATCCAACTGCTGTTCCACCAAGAGATGAACAAACCAACATTGCTACTGTTGCAGATTTAAATCCTACAGAACTTCTACACTATGAAGCTGATGAACTTGCAATGGAATACATCCTCTTAGGATTACCAAACCCAATTCTTCGTAGTGTTGATGCTCAAAAGACTGCACAAAAAATGTGGGATCATATTCGTCTTTTTATGGAAGGATCTGTACTCAATCAGGAGGATTTGGAATCCAAAATTTACTTGGCTTATGACACTTCATGATTGAATCTGGAGAGACACTAGAGTCCTATCATCATCGATTTTCAGACATCATCAATGACTTGAATAAATACAACATCATCATGCCAAGAATTGCAGTGAATACTAAGTTCCTGAGTAGTCTTGGTCCTGAATGGGAGAAGTATGTCATTTTTCTCCGTCAAGCGAAGAATATGCATCATTCTACTTATGGATTGTTGTACGATTACTTGAAGCCTCATGAAAAGGAAGTTGATCGGGAAAGGATTCTCCGTGCTCAAATTGCTAAACAGTCACAACCGGACAATCAACAACTTGCCTTATATGCTCAACAGAATTATCCCTCTCAACCAGCAACTCAACCAACTGCTCCAAAGACACCTTCACAGCAACAACCTCAACCTCAACAAAATCAATTGGTTCCATACAGCAACAATGCTCAAGCATATGTCAGTGAAGCTACTGAGGAAATCGATCCATTCGAAGCATTGCAACAAGGATTTGTGATGATTCCTAATGCTTTTGGCCGTTACACCAACAAATCCAACAATCGTATTCGTTCCTCATCTAACACACGGACTCAAGCTGTTGTGAACAATGGACGTGTTGAAGTTCAGAATCGTGATTATGGTCGTCAGATGGGCGGTGGTCAAGGGTTTAATGCTGTGGGTAGGAATAAAAACAGAGCTCAAGTGGTGGAACAGGGAAATGCTCAAAATCGGTTAAATGGTCTTAGATGCTACAACTGCAATGAGAAGGGACACCTGGCTAATGCATGCCCAAAGCCAAGGACTAGGGGCAGTGCTTATTTTAAAGAGGCTTTACTTTTGGCTCTTAAGGATGAAGCTGGTGGATCTCTCACAGACAAAGAACAGAGCTTTATGGCAGATGCAGACTCAGATGATGATATGAAGGACTTGCAAGCTAATGCAGCTGTTATGTTGATGGCTAATATGCATGAGTTGCACATGAGTGATACAGGCCCAGTGTATGACACTGATGGCTTGTCTCAGGTACCCGAACAAACCATCATCATATCTGAACTAATATCTCCTCCAATATCTGAATCCGGCACGGATCAGACTGTTCAAAATGAGTCTTCTACATCTCTTTCTGATGATTTTCAAGTTAACCCTGTAGTTACATTTGACGATCAAGATGACCTTATGGTTTCCTTTGATAATCAAATTGACTCCGTGGTCGTACTTGAGGATCTAAAGAATGATCATGTTGAGACTCACGTTGAACAAGATGATCTGTTGCCTCATCCGGATTTTGCTCGGTTAATTCAAGACCATAAAATCAAAATGGAGGAATGTTATGCATTAAATCAGTCCTTAAAAAGTAAAAATGCACTGTTAACCAAGGATTTTGAATGCTTACAAATGCAACTCAACTTTTTCAAAACTCAAGAAAACCGTGAAAAAGGTTTTGAAGCCGCTTTTGCAAAATCTCATCAAAACGAAAAATATTTAGAGAGACAGATGCGTGATCTAGCCGCCTCGAAGAATGCTTTGTTGTCTGAATTAGAACAGCTGAAACACGAACATAAAAAGCAAATTAACGCTCTCACCTTGGAAAATCAAAAATCTAAGGCTGAGTTGTTAAATTGTCAAAAACAGTTCTCCGCATACAAAAAGCATTCAACGAATCGGGTAGATGACCTTCTTGACGAAATTCTCGGCTTGCAAAACAAACTTAAAGAGTTTAAAACTGTTGTTTACAAACATGGTGAATCCGTAACAGCTGTTGAAAATTTACCTTAAAACCCAATCCAAAAGGATATGGAAAAAATCTAGCTGATTACAAACCAAAGCTTTCACTAAAAACATTCAAACCAACTCCTGAAGTTTCCAGTGCAGAATACAAAATTGATAATACTGTCATGAGTGTTGTTGAATATCATCGTCAAGAGGAATTAGATGCAGAAGACGAGAGTCGATCAAAATTAAAAAATGTTGTTTACAACAAACCTTTTAATTATAAAAACGCGGTCACTTTCGTCACACCAACGGATTCTTCTAACACACCAAGGGTTATCATCAAAACACTTGAGTCTTCTAATGTTAATCCCAAAACAGCATTTGCACAAACTTATGGTCCTTTACCTTCCATTAGTGAAGTAAACTCAAAACCTGAAAATCGAAAAATCCTTCGATATTTTGACATTTTCATGGCTGACCTCAAAATTTTACAACATGAGATAGAATATCGCTCTGAAATCAAAGTTGAACATTTTCAATCGCCTCTGGCGCGAGAACAAAGAGACATTTTTCAGAAAAATCTGCGCGGTCTCCGCTAACTTTTACAAGTTGAAACTAAAGTCTCGCTATAAGATAGAGTACAACATTTTAAAACTCCAGTCGGTACTTTTACAGTTTTATAGCTTCCTAAAAAGCTAAAAGTCCAAAACTCAAATGAAGTGATTACCTTCCATTTCCTGGTATTCAAACACGTTTACGACAAAACCCTAATTGTAATCTTCTGAGTTCACAAAACTACTATTGGGAACCACACAATCTTCTTAGGCAACCACACTGCTTTCACTGGCGCAAAAATATTAATTTTCCAAACAACATTTGTTGTAAAAAATTAAAACTAGCTGAGAGCAGAAGACGTAGATTAAGGAGAACTGCTACTATAAGTTGTTGTGAGTACTGTCATAATAGTTAAAACATAAGACGTGACCTTTGAAGTCCTCAACCAAACTTACAAAAATCACTTTCGAAACCAAACATTAGTCGATCTAAAAAAGGTATAGGAAAACCTAACCCAAAATTCCATTTAAAAGTTG
>BPTQ01000002.1:16481672-16492197 GCA_019973895.1 Chrysanthemum seticuspe
CTTAAACTTGCACATATGTAACAAAGAGCGGTGCCGAGAATTCATGCCCATTTGAATCTCTAAGTACTCTATACTCTTCAACCAACCAACCATCAAGTAATAGACGTACATCACCTCTTGAAACTCCACAATTCAATGTGACACTGAGCACTACAAAGTAACTCCTTAAAGTGATAGTTATTTTGTGGTGGTATGAGCCCAATTCCCCCAAGTGGTAAAAGAAAAGGTAAAAGACACCCAACAATAACTAGATTTCCAAGTCTTCGTTTTTGAAAATAAGCTAGAACAAGGATCTCGAAGAATCTTCATCCAACCATCCCCGATACCTTCAGATACTAAGTACACTCGCCCGTGATAATTCACTTCAACCTCAAATTAATAATACTGAATTAACGCCGTTGTCACATCTTCTGAACTGCTCAAATCTAGCCTTCTTTGACGTTTTAAGTGAACTCTGATAATGGTTTCATCCCGACCATGATTAGTAGCACATAACACCGCAAAACCATAAAATAACCAAACTGCCATGACAAAACTCCAAACACACATACAATTCATGAAGTACACCCTTTTATCCCTTCTTAGAAGCAGAAACCGTAGCAGCAGCATCAAATAAGATCCCGAAATACACTTTCCTTTCTCCAGGATGGTTCCATTATTACGGGATTTTACAACTCTATGGTTTAAACCGAGAAATAGTTTCTTTCGCGGGATTTTACAAAACCAAGAATAAACCGTAAGATAGATCCGGAAATGCACTATACTATTACCAGGATGTTTCCATTGTCACGGGATTTTACAAATCTATGATTTAAACCGAGAAATAGGTTCTTTCGCGGGATTTTACAAAATCAAGACAAAACCGTAAACAATGTAAGCTTGAATGTGTAATGACAACTTTGGTTTCGGCGAATATCTATTTTAGGGGAACATGCAGCGGTTCATCAACTGTTCATTAACCAACATCAACAATATCATCAACCATCTGATCAACACTTTGGTAAACACATCATTCACACAATCTGTCGGCTATTGTAGTGACCACATGGAGAAGTAAACCCGATATACCAAACTTGATCATGAAGTAGAAATCCCCAGATTTGTTACTTAAACTTGTACTAGTCCTCGTGAAAAAGATACGGTGTACCCAATGTACTAAACCTCTTGACTAATCCTCAACAGCGTGAGACACCGAAGTGATAGTTACTTTGTGGGTTAATCGAGAAAGAATCATAACCGTAACTAAATAGCCAAGTCTTCATCACCCTCTATAAAAGCCCAAACAAGTCATCTTCGCGGAATGGTAGAACGAAAGCAGACGAAATAAGTAAACTTGCCCGAAAAACCTCACTTCAAATTCAAATAAGAAATACCGTCCAAACAACCTCGTAGTCAACATTTTTTCCAATCATCAAATCAAGCCGAAAAAAAATCTTCGTGAAAATGCATAAACCAGAGTGCCAAATCACATATCACAATGAATCTCATAACCCCATCTCATCATCAAAACTCGTTTAACAACAACATTTCATCATCAGGACTCAATATCCAATCTCATAAGTCATAACCAATCAAATCTCATGATCATCAACTCTCCTTTTATCCAAGTCTCAAATAATCCTAATCTTGAGAAGTAGCCCATAATCTAATTATGAGAGGCTCGTACCAACATTAGTTGTAGACAAATGAATCATCCGTTGAACATTGAAGACCAAAATACTCATTATCAAACGATATAGAATTATATGCACCAAATCATGTGTAAGTTAAATAAAACGTCTTGTAAAATCAATTTGGCCCAAGTTCATTGCCCAATCCATCAAATCCAACTTAGCTTAATTCAAATAAACTTCCTTGGTCCAATACCCCTTGTTCGGCCCAGATAATACATAAGCTAAGAAAACTTTCGGCCCATGTAATTGACTGGCAACCCATCCATAATCCACCCAACCCTAATAATCAGGACCTATATAAAAAACTTAGCATAAACACATGAGGTCCTAAACATTCGAAACCCTAAGCATAAACACAAAAACCTGCGCCACTTACTGGTAACCTCTCACCAATTTCTATCCGCCCCCTTTCTTACCTCAAACCCTAAAAACTCACCTTATTATTCAGCCACCATCCTGAATAATCAGTCACATCACAACTTCAAAACATGAATCTCAGCCACAATATCCTAGTAACGGATCAAACCAACAACACAATAGAAACCAAACGCATCGATGTTAAACCAATTGACATCAAACCTAGATAAATCAATCCTAGAAATGGATCTTATTCCATTGAAGTACATAATTACCTCGCCACAGGGATGGCATGAGGTTGTATGATGGCCACGAGATTGATTCCAACCAATCAAAGGTAGGTTTTAATTGACTTGTATGTTATAATTCACATGTAACAGAATAATGAATAAGGTTTGAAACCCTAAATGGTTTTGAACCTTCTTCAATCATATTCGAATATTAAAACAGTTTTAGATCAATGATGATGACATTGTGTGAGTATTATTTTTATGTTCGGATGAAAGATGAATGGCACACAAAAAATCTGAGATCTTGATGTTGTATGAATTGATTCTTTCTTAGTCCGAGTGAATGAGAAAGATGATTTCAATGTCAGTACAAGTCATGAATTATTGATGGATCGATGATGGTAATATTCGTGAAAGAGGACCGCAGAGTCTTGATATATTCAATATGTCATACGAATAGAACTGAGATTCTTTTATCATATCGAGTCAATAGATGTGTAGATGAAGTATTTGTTGATTTTGAAAGTTTTGAGTGAATCTGTTGTTGCACTTTTCATTGATAATGAGATTAATAATGGACCGATGAAGATTGCAAAACTGAGGTCGAGATGTTGGTAATTGTTTTAGGTCTTGAGGTCGAGGTCTATTCTTCTTCTTCCATTCTGTCTAAGTTGCTAACATAAGAGTCAAGTCGCTACCCATTTTACAAACCAAGTCACTAGCACTTTTTCCACATCAAGTCGCTAGCCTTACTCGCTAGCCTAACTCGCTAGCCTAACTCGCTAGCCTAACACGCCATTGACTTTCAAGAAAGTCAACGAGATAACCAAGTCGCCAACTTTTCATGACATAAGTCGCTATCAATATAGTGACAAGTCGCTACATTGAATACATTGTATCTGGACAGATGTTAGGACAAGTCGCTAGGAAGAATGACCATAAGTCGCTAGCAAGATTTATGGGTTTTCCGGCGTCTTATCCGACCAAGATTCCGACCATATTAAAAACAAACCCAGAAAACGTGACAAAAAAAACTGCATATGACTGTTATTATGGACCCAAAACATTAACCATATGACAAGAAACAGTTTGAATCCCATGACAAATATGTAAGACTTTAAGATGGACCATATGACAGTTTACCCAAAAGATACAAAACAACAACTCGTATAAACTGTTTTTCAGAAAAAATAAGGACATAAATTATCCAACCATTAAAGTGATGTAAAAAACAGTTTAAGACAAGATTTGAACCACCAAAATAACCACAAAAATCGACCAAAAACATAACCGGTACCAAACCACATCAAACCATGAAGAAAACCACGAGAATCAACACACACAACACAACCTTGGCTCTGGTACCAATTGTTAGGATTCAAATATTATTGTGTTGATGATTCGGGTGGTCTTGGGAGATCAAAATACATGTTTGCCATTAGAGAGAGAAAGTTAGAGAGTTGGGTGTTCTTGCTAGAGACTTAGTAAACAAAAAGTTGAATATTAGATTGAAAGCACCACCCCTTCCATGGATGGAAGGGGTATTTATAGTTACATGAGAAACGACCTCCTATCGGCCTGTGGATCAGGGATACAGTGGGTAAAGACCCGTCCTTCCTCCACGGTGTTGCTCTAAACTAAACTACGCTACAAATTAACTAATTAACTACTACATAACGTAAATAACTACAAGTCTACGAGCTAACTTATGCTAGATAATATTTGGGGTGACCGACTCTTCACTATGGAATTTTCTAATTCCTAACACTATGGCACCGACGTCTCTCACATCTAAACTTTCAAACCATCACCAACCTTGCTCGACACAAACTCGTTGAAGGACTCCCATGATTCCGGTATTCAAAAGATCACCTTTGCTCAGCCTGTGAACAAGGGAAAAGCACTCGTGCTCATTTTCCTTCAAAGGTGGAATACAGCTCTCAGCATGTGCTTCATCTTCTTCACATGGATCTGTGTGGCCCGATGCGCGTGCAAACGATCAATGGCAAACGCTACATCTTAGTAATAGTCGATGACTACTCACGATGGACTTGGGTCTACTTTCTTCGTAGCAAAGACCAAGCTCCACAAATGATCATCACCTTTCTCACAAAGATACAGGTTCAGCTCCGCAACACCGTCAGGATTATTCGGACAGACAAAGGAACTGAATTTGTTAACAAAACCCTTCATGAATTTTATGAGAAAGTGGGAATTCAACATCAAACATCTATTGCACGGACACCTGAACAAAACGGAGTTGTTGAAAGACAAAACCGAACGTTAGTGGAAGCTGCAAGAACAATGTTAATCAATGCTAAACTTCCAGATTACTTATGGGCAGAAGCTGTATCTACTGCATGCTATACTCAAAACCGTTCTATGATCACAAAACGCCACAACAAAACACCTTTCGAGCTTGTCCACAACTATAAACCGAACCTCAAACACTTTCATGTATTTGGATCCCTTTGCTATCCGAATAATGATCGTGATGATTTTGGAAAGCTCAAAGCAAAAGCTGATATTGGAGTCTTTATTGGATACTGTGACAATTCTAAAGGTTTCCGAATCTGGAATCGTCGAACTAAGGAGGTAATGGAAACGATTCATGCTCATTTCGATGAACTCACGGAAATGGCTTCTGAGTATAACAGCTTAGAACCCGGTCACAACCGTTTAAACTTCCCTCAACCCCCATCATCAGCTGAAGAAAGCCCTCAGCTAACTCGTCAACAAATGGAAAGGTTATTTGCTCCTCTGTTCCGTGACGATATTGATGAACGTGCTCCTGGTGTATCCGCTGTTTCCGCTGCACAACCTGATAATATTCCTATACCTGATACACCTGCTACAACAACTACTGTTGAAGATGCACCTACACCAGTTGACTCCAACACAACAGTTGAACACACCGCCTCCAACAATGATGAACCAGCTGATGATATTCAGAATGAAGTACCCCCACCTGCAGATTTTGATCCAAATGTGTTCTTCAACCCGTTTGCAAATGAGACTGCTGCACCAGATGTCGCGGAATCTTAATAAACCATTTGAATCCTCAGAATCTACACAATGTATACCAACATTAACCCTCTACACATAGATGGACAAAAGATCATCCTCTGGCTAACATTATTGGCAACCCGAATCAACCAGTCGTTACGAGACAACGTCTTCACTCAGATGGTGAACATTGCATTTATGCACTCACTGTCTCCCAATCTGAACCTAAAAACATTAAAGACGCAATGACAAAAGACAACTGGATTGAATCCATGCAAGAAGAACTCAACCAATTCAAACGTCTTGAAGTATGGGAACTGGTTGAAAGACCAACAGGAATCTACGTCATTGGTCTAAAATGGATTTGGAAAAACAAATTGGATGCTGAAGGGAATGTCATCCGAAACAAGTCACGTCTAGTTGCTAAGGGTTATCGTCAGGAAGAGGGAATAGACTTTGAAGAATCTTTTGCTCCGGTTGCTCGTCTTGAGGCTGTTCGGATATTCCTCGCGTTCGCAGCTCATATGAATATGACGGTCTATCAGATGGATGTCAAAACAGCGTTTCTCAATGGACAACTTAAAGAAACGGTCTATGTCAGCCAACCAGATGGATTCGTTGATCCTGAGTTCCCGAACCATGTCTACAAACTGAACAAAGCTCTTTATGGTCTCAAACAAGCCCCTCGGGCATGGTACGATAAGCTATCATCTTTCCTCATTGCCAATAATTTCACCAAAGGCTCGGTTGACCCAACTCTTTTTATACAATATCACGGGGCACACATCTTAATTGTTCAAATTTACGTGGATGACATCATTTTTGGGTCAACACATAAAAAGTTTTCAATCGCTTTTGCAAAACTAATGAAGAAAAATTTTGAAATGTCCATGATGGGTGAACTTACGTTATTTCTAGGACTGCAAGTTCATCAATCACCCCGTGGTATTTTCTTGAGTCAGTCCAAATATGCCCTTGAACTGTTAAACAAATTTGGAATGACAACCTGTGATACTTATGCCACACCAATGGCTCATACCAAGAAGTTAGATGCTGATTTACATGGGAAAGTGGTTGACCCTACCAAATACCGAAGTATTATTGGGTCCCTCATGTATCTAACAGCTAGCAGACCTGATATTGTCTTTGCCGTTTATCTATGCTCCCGTTATCAGTCGCGACCAACTGAAACCCACCTCTCTGAGGCTAAAAGAATCCTCCGATACATCAAGGGAACCATTAACTTGGGGATCTGGTATCCGAAGGATTCTGGTTTTGAACTAATCGCTTTTTCAGACGCTGATCACGCAGGATGCCTAGACTCAAGGAAAAGTACTTCAGGAGCACTACAATTTCTCGGTGATAAACTGGTGTCTTGGCAATCAAAGAAGCAGGATTGTACATCGCTGTCATCAACTGAAGCAGAATATGTAGCCATGTCCGCGTGTTGTGCTCAAGTCATTTGGATGAGAACACAACTCAAAGACTATGGTTACGTATTTGACAGAATCCCGATGTACTGCGACAATCGGAGTGCCATTGCAATCTCGTGCAACTCAGTTCAGCACTCGAAATCAAAGCACATCGATCTACGCTATCATTTCATCAAGGACCACGTGGAACAGGGTACCGTTGAATTATACTTTGTGGGTACTGAATACCAATTGGCAGATCTTCTCACCAAAGCCTTGCCTCCCGCTAGGTTTAATGAGTTGGTCCACCGAATTGGTATGAGGTGTTTGACTCAAGAGGAATTGGATGACCTCTTAAAACAGTCTTAAAAACCTGTCAAACACCAAAACATCTTTTGTAAATAAACTTTTCAAAAACAAAATACAAAAATATAAAATCCGATAAAACAACAAAAATATTCTCCTAATCTATCTTTCTTTCAACATGGCAAGTACATTTCTTCCGTCAACACTTTTATCTTTCAAAATTCAGTATTTTTCCGATCAAGTGTTGAGGGGGAGAAAATAAGCTTTTAACTGTTTCAAAACACTTGTGTACTTGCATGTTATCATATCTCTGTTGATCCTTTTACAAATGGTGGTTCAAAGACACTCCTCGGACTTAAATTAACAACCTTTCAATATTTTCTCAAGTCGAGGGGGAGTGTCGTCAAGTTTCTCTCCTAAAATCTTCGTTTGGTAACCAAAATGGAAGTTAAAAAGCTTTGGATGAAAATGGAAAAGGTGGAGGGACTAAAACTGCCAAAAGCTTAAAGTTACTTTTAACAAAAACACCTCCACCTAACCTAATCCTCACATTTATTACTCATAACCATACAAATCCTACGCTCAAAAATCATTCTTCAAATCCGGTTATCTGATCTTCAATTTGTAAGTGGTTTTGTGTTCTTAACAAGATTTTAAACAATGGTTTTAAATTTCATGAAGATCCAACGGCTAAAACTTAAGATTCAATGATTCTTGTGTTTTACGCATAAGGGTTAGAACACATGATCATATTTTGTGTGTTTGTGGCTAAAACGATAGTGTCAAAATGTGTTAACAACATCACTGATACTTTTTCTATCCTCAAAACGAACCCAGAAACACTAATTGATGATTTTTGAAAATTAGGGTTTATAAGTCGAATTGGGTGTTTTCAAATGTGAAGTGTTTTGGTCAAAAAGATTGTTGGGTTATGTTCTTATGGTGATGAATTGATGATTTCCTTGCTTTATAACCACCCAGAAACTCTAAATAATCAACAATTTGGAATTAGGTTTAAAGTTCATAAGTTTGGGTATTTTTGATTCACCATGAATTGGGTGTTATAACTCGGGATATAGACTTCCTCAACACTCTTAAGCTACCAGAAAAAGTTTGATGCATAATCCATGGCTAGATCTCATACGCGTAGATTTAGGGTTTAGACTACGCGTATGCAGTTCTACGCATAACTGTGTAACATATGTTCTTGCCATTATATGTTGTTAAAATGTATCTATGTGTTAATAATGATTATATGATGGTTTTATTTCAGGCTTGTTACTCGTGAAAATCAGAATCAAGGTCATTTGCACTCTACGCATAAGGATTACCCTACGCGTAGTCATGTTACGCGTAAGAATAATCCTACGCATAACAGCTACGCGTAAGGTTCTACAATGGACTACGCGTATCCTGTGAAGGATATGCGTAAACAGTGACCTCTACGCATAAGGTCAACTCTTACGAGTAACCTTACGCGTAAGGTTAATATATGCCTACGCATAAGCTCTACGCATAAGGTCTCCTTTTCCTACGCGTAACATTTCTTACGCGTAAGTTAGGATTCTACGCGTAAGTTTACGCCTAAGCATATATCATTCCTGTCTACGCATAACTTTGCCAAAACTACGCTTAACCCTGGATTGACCTTCATGATGAATTGTTACTTGTACAAACTTGTAAATAAACTAATCATATCATCACGAATCCAAAAATGTCACTAATAAACTTAAATCGTCTGATATATTGTGAACAATAAGTGATAAAATAAACTTTAAAACTTAAAGTTAACTAACTCACGAAACATTTCACGACATCATTGAACTATTGAACATACAAGTGACTTAGGACTCGTAACAATCATTATCACTGTACATTCAATAACTAGACAATAAGACCTTCTGTTGACTAACATTATGTCTTTCGATATGTTGGTTCTTTTGGCTAATGTTATTTCAGATCACGACATGGCTGAACAAATGAATGTGGATGCACCTGAAGTTCTCTCCATTGCTGATATCTATCCTCATGGCTATCCAATGAAGATAGGAAAGAACAATCTCCGTGTTGACTTTGACACCCTCACTTGCTCTGAATCTTCGTGTTTAATTGCTATTGACATTCTGAGGACTCATCCTTATCAGAACATGCTTACTCACTCTGCAACTGTTCCTGAGATCTACATCCAACAGTTCTGGAACACTATGGAAAGGGTCAAAGGACAAACTGCTGTGACGGTGACTCTGAATCACAAACAAGTCACCATTACACCTGCAGACTTAAGGGCTGTTCTCCTAATTCCTGATGTCGATCCGACCAAACTATATGCCACACCTGCTGAAGAGCTCACTCTCCAATTCTTAATCAATATCGGTTATGACGAGGCTACAGGAATAATCACCAAGCATTCTCACGTAGAGCTTAAGAGTATTCCTCAACCCTGGAGAACTCTCTACATGATCATCACCAAGTCTGTTTCTGGTCGTGACAGCGGCTATGAGCACCCTAAACTCATGGAACTGCAAATATTCTGGGCATTGGTCAACAAGAAACACATCGCTATCGAAGCTCTGATTTGGGATGACATGATGTCATTTCTCAACAAACTTGGCTCAAAGATTCCCTACATCAGATATACGAAATTGTTGATCCAGAGAGCACTTGGTCTTCATCCTGACATTCCCAAGAGGCTCAATGACCCCGACAATCACGACATGTTGACGGAACCTATTCTATCTGTCAGAATCAAGGAAACGTCTACAAAGAAACAAGGTGCTGTGCTGCCAGATTTCCTTCTAACTGAAGATGTCAGAAAGCTCAAATCGTACAAAAGGTATCTGGAAGCAGTCAGACAAGGCAAAGTTGGTCATCTCGACGACAAATCTTCTGGAACACCTGTAAGGAGAACCAGAAAAGGAAGTGCTGGAAGCGTCACAAGTACAGATAGTCAAAGGAATGTTCCAAAGAAGAAACCTATTCCAAAGAGGAAACCCACCCCTAAGAAGAAAGTTCCCTCTCAGGAAGCCACTCCGATCCTTTCACTTGAACCGCAAAGACAGCTCAGGGACGAGGACTCTGAGGCTACTGATGAAGAGATCACATACTCTGAAACTGCAAAGGATGAAAATCCCTCAGTACCAAAACCTCCAAGTCCTCAAACTATTAAAGGAAAAGGAAAGACTCCTGCACTTGTGCCTCAGGATGAAAGCTCTGAAGATGATGAAGAGCAACTGGATCAATCATACAGAAAGAAGTTTCACAAAGTCAGACACATTCATAAGGCCGAAGAATTTGCTAAAGATCAAATGGGTGGCCCCGGAGGATCAAGTGGAGCTGCCCACTCCTCTCCAGATCCTGATGCGGTTAATCAACCCGATAAGGGATCTGGTGCCACCACTCTTCTGCAACAACAACAGCCTGTGGAGGACACTATTGTGTATGATTTTGAGAAACAGATAACTGAGAAAGAAAAGTCTAAGGATGACGAGGATGATTATACTAAGTTTCTTCTAGACAGTCCAACACACTCAAAGGAGAAAAC
>BPTQ01000002.1:16492238-16528065 GCA_019973895.1 Chrysanthemum seticuspe
TTCCCGACATCAATCAGCTAACTCAATATACGCTCATCAGCAAACCATTCGGAGTTGTTTACCGCAGTGAACTTCAACGAAACTGCTTAATGGCGTGTAGTGAACTTCAGAAATTCGGGGATCATACATTGAAGCTGGTTAGGGATGGATTGGCGTACAGGTTGAAGGATATACGCCTGAAAGTTGGGTCTCCTAAGCGCTGGAATTCTCATGACAGGAGGGATGTGAGACGAATCATCACCATGATTGATGAACGGTTGTTCAGAAGGGATCAGTTCAGGCGATTGGAGAGCTATGTTGGTGGTCGAACCAGGAGAAACATCACCGGCTTTCAACGCCCTGTGCGCACTCCTGGGAACATCACTGCACTTCCTGGTACCCCGTGAATTGTTTCCTTCATATAATTTTGGATGTATGATTATATATATGAATGGCTTGTGCACACATAACAGTGTACAACCCGTAATTGTCAAGAAAGGACCCTGTGGTACACCTTAGTGCCACAATCCTTATAAAAGGAGCGAAAGCTTCTTATTTTTGAGTAAAACCTATCAAACCTTTCATTTTTTCAAGGTTTTGCTCAAAAACACAAGTACTTCCCCATATGATTTTTCAAAACCTCAACCGTTTATATCACTAGTTGAGGGGGAGTATTTGATTGAAAACTTTGTTCACAAATTGTTCATAGTGGTCATCTTCCCGCAACACTCGAAATGGTCATATTTATTCTCAAACGTTCAAAAACAACATTTTATATGCCATTTTTGAGGGGGAGAAAATTTGTGTGATAAGAAATATGTTGTGAATGCAAATGAATCTGTGAACCTCAGACTTAACCAACGAATTGACGGTACTAAACTGTTAGTAACTCGAAAAGACTTGTCCTGGACGGGTAATAATTTCAAGCTAGTTCGCTAGTAATGTAAACGTGTCTCGCAAAGGACTTGTCCAAGTAGAAAGTACCATTCGAGATACTCTTGGTAGACATGAACTCTGACGGGTATGACAACCTTTCGAGGTTTGTCTACACCTTCAAGGTAGTTATTAGAGCTAGTTGTCACCTAAAAACTGACAATGTAACTCTTTAACTATTCAACGTAATCGTGTCTCGCGGGAGATTGTCTATCTTTAGTAGATCAATTCAAAAAGTGCGCACTCTTTCCTCACTGTGCATTTAAACCATTAAAACTCTTTAGCACATGTGGAGGGGGAGTATTTATGCAAAAACTTATCTCTCACAGTGGTTCAAACATGTTTTTCATTTACAAACCCTTTGAGAGATATTTTTCACATACAGTGGTTTAAATGGCAAACATAGGTTAGTCATGAAGTTATAAGGTGACTAAGGTTAGGAATAACCGTCCTATGATCCGCCAGAGCCGGAGGGATCTACCCAAGGACACTACCATTAGTTAGTGTTAGAAGTCCTTAGGAATGATTATAAAAAGGAGAAAATGAGAATCGGAGAAAGAAGGAGTTGAAGAATCAAAAAGAAATGTAAAGTAAAGGGTGAAAAGAAATAGCCCTCCAGATTATTCAACTTAGGGCAGACACCGGGTTCAATTCATATGCTACTGGTTGTCACTTAGTGACACCGGTATTGAAGATTAAAAGTCGTCATGGACCCAGTGACGCATGCACTAAACCTTCTTAGCCACTCAAGTTTCTCTCAACAGAAGCTTGTTTCATTCTCACAGGGAACCCTACATAAACTATTGGCTTTCTCTTAGAGATCGCTGGTATTGAAAAAGGAGACCCTCTCCTTAGTCTCCGCTCAGGAAAACCAAAACGCACTGTTGAGTCTATAGCCATGAGATTCATCAAAAGATCTCTTAGGAACACTTGACATTTAATCACTTGATGATCAACAAATAAGATCATCAGTGGTTCATATCGAGTCCTTCACAGATCTTAGCAATCTGTCGAGAACATTTATGAGAGGTTCACATCTGTGATCCTCAGTGATTGAATGGAAACTCCTGCCAGGGTCAACATCAAACAGCCCTGACAGTAGGTCACTTCGGTAACTCCCCGTGGATTACGCGGAGTGTGTCTCAAACGGTCTACAGTCGTGAGGTGATGCTTTGGTGTACCTCAGCGACTCATCTGAACTGTAGATGTACTTCGGTACATCGCGTTATCTCACTTGTGGGACTCCAGTTCAGGAACGGCCTTTGTAAGAATTAGAGTTGTGTTTTCACACTATGCTGTTAACACTCTCGAAGTTCAAACTTGTAAGTGCCGGAAAACGCTTATCACTAACCGTTTGAAAGGTTTTCTTCTTATGGAAGCTCCGGAGCGGGATGATCGTGCTGATTCTTCTCATGCTCACGCCAACATCATCACTAATGAAAGTTCTATTCAAAAGCAACACAACCGTCAGAATGATTCTTCGTCTAACCAAAGAATCTACAAAGTGAAAGACTTAGAGAACTTCATCAGTATTGAATTCCAACGTCATAGAGCGTGTGAGCATGTTGAAGAATGACGTGGAGACACTGGAGCAGCGAAGCAGACCTGAGGCAGACTGATGCAGATAACAACATACTATCACTTTCACCACAAAGAACAATGATCAAAGAACAAAGTCAGAGATGACGTCGAAGCATAACTGTTCAAAGATAACTATCTCTCTACACTGGGGAGATTGTTCGAATCAAGGCAATTCCTCTCACAAGAAAGAAGAATGTCAGAAGACGTCACAGCTACTATTACATCAACGCCTTCACCGTTTACATTCATATATACTTGAGGGGGAGATTGTTGGAATCACTCCTAAACAGTATTTCAAGTATTTATATTTCATATGTAATAGGTAGCTTTATTATGGCCTTTATGTTTGTTTAAGGTCAAGCTTATGTAGAAGGCCCATAAGCTTAGGCCCAAGCCCACATAAGAAAGGATGGGAACTAGGAGTGTTGCCCTAGCTTCCCTCCTATAAATACTCTTGTAAACCCTCATTTGAGGGTTGGTTGTTCAAGTTTTCTTTTCACATACTCTCTACGCCTCAACCGTCTTTAGTATATCGTGTGTGTGTGTGTGATACTTGTTCATCCGCCTTTATCTTTTCTCTTATAACTTGTGTTTGTAAAACTAGTGACCTAACAGTGGTATTAAAAGAATTTTGGAAAGGACAGTAGGCGAAAACCGTGCATCCTGGTCGGATAAACTAGATGACGCACTCTGGGCCTTCCGTACAGCTTATAAAACACCCATTGGGTGTACTCCATACAAGCTAGTATACGGAAAGGCATGTCATCTTCCGATTGAGCTTGAGCACAAGGCATACTGGGCCTTAAAACATGCCAATTTCTATATTCAGACAGCTGGTGATCACAGAAAAGTTCAAATGAATGAATTAAATGAACTCCGTGATCAAGCATACGAGAACTCTTTGATCTACAAACAAAAGACAAAGAAGATTCATGACTCTAAAATCAAGAACCGTGTTTTCAACGTCGGTGATCGAGTCCTTCTTTTCAATTCAAGATTGAAGATATTCTCGGGAAAGCTCAAGTCCCGTTGGTCTGGTCCATTTACTATTGCTAAGGTTTATCCTTATGGTACTATTGAGTTATCTCAACCTAATGGTCCAAATTTTAAAGTGAATGGTCATCGATTAAAACATTATTTTGGAGAGGACATTCCACTTATGGTTGTCCCGGATCTTCAAACTTTCCCCATGAACCAATGAATGCGGGGATCGAGTCAAGCTAGCGACTCGGTAATCAAAAACAGTAGCACACCACATGGGTTTTCACCCGTGAGTATCACCCTAGTGTGGGGGAGTTTCCCCCCGCTGTTGTATATAAGTTCTCCCTAAAAAAAAATGTATATATCAAAAATCAAATAATGGCCGTAGTATTTCCCTTTTACGTTCTATGTTTCGGCATAACCGCCGGTACTTTGAATATTGAGGGCAATATTCATTTCTAGTGTGGGGGGGAATTCTCACGAATTTTATCATGAATTATACCACCCAATTCCCCCGTTTTTGGCCAAATTTTTTTTTGGAGTAAGTGTTTTTGCACTTACTCAGCAAATGGTAATCAGTCCGCCATGTCTAACCCACATAAGGATTGGATAATCCAGGAGGAAACGGCTCTTGGTAAAGATATCTCAAATCCGTTTATGGCTTGCAATTTGCCCAAAATTGTATGGTGTTCAACTCACCATATCCTAAAAAGTAAAGAGTTGGCTAGCCCGCAAGTTTATGGCTTGTGGTAAAGGCAGTTGGAAAACCATAATTGGTAATCGACTCACCAAAGATAATATTGATAATTTATCTAAGAGTTGGCTAGTCCAGAAGCAAACGGCTTCTGGTAAAGACAAATCAAATCCGTTTACAGCTGGTGATTTGCTCAAAATCATTTGGTTATCATTGTGCCAAGGTTCTTACTTGAACTAAAACAATTGGCTACTCCAGAAGTAATGGCTTTTGGTAAAGAGATGAAATCCATTAAGTTTTCTCAAAAGATTGCTAGGGACTAGCAATATCTTAGTGTGGGGGATTGATGAGTGTGCAAATACTCATCATTTTTATACCATTTAAACTGCAAAAACATCTGAAAATACTCAGAAATGCATCAAAATGATAATAATATCACAAATAAGTGTTTTATGTGTTTTAAATGCAAAAACATCAAAATTTGGTGAAAAACGTATCAAGTTTGCATAATTGGCAGTTTTAGTCCCCCAAGTTTCAAAAGTTGTCAAAAACAGTCCCTGGTAAATCAAAATAAAGAAAAATGTTTTTTAAAGTCCCTAGGGATTCATGAGTTGTCAAAATTGGTCCTTGAAATTTAAAATTGCAAAATTACAACTTAGGTCCCTAAACTTTGAAAATTGTCATAAAAGGTCCTTGGATATTTAAAAAATGGAAAATAATCAAGTATGGTCCTTGTACTATTAAAGATTGGCAAATTTGGTCCTTTTGATAAGTTTGGAAAAGTGGCAGGTTCAGCCCCTCAACTTGGCAGAAATTACATGAATGGTCCTTGTATTAATAACAAACCAAACTGACCCTCTTTTGTATTATTAACCCAGCCAAAACCCAAAAGAACCCCCTGTCATAAACCTGTGACCCCCCCATTTTGAACTCCCACTTATTAATATCATTCGGTCAAAAAGTCAAACGCGCACCCAAACCACGTTTCCTGTTCATCTTCCTTACCACGACTGTAAAACCAAAACCAGTGTGGTTTTTCCACATTTTCAACTTTCCACCTCATCTCTACACCTGTTACCAACTCCTTAACACCTCCACTAAGTCCAAAATTTCTTAATTGAAGAAACCTGCTCAAGAGGAATTTGGCGCCAAAAATTCCACATGGACGAACATGATGAAATATGAAGATCCAATGGCTCAAGTGAGGTGGGAAAGTCTCAGAGATGTCGACTATGCTCAATGAGATCTTTATAAACAAGTTTGGTGCAAGGAAGAAGACTATCTAGTGCAATTTTTAGTTTCTTTAGTCGTTTTAATTAACTTAAGCTTTCCAGTGTATTTCTTAGCTTTCAAGTACTGTTTTTCTCAAGTTCAGTGTATTGTAAATCTTTTTCAACAATAAATTTCAGTGTTCAAGTTTCAATTTCAGTTTGTGCAATTTTAAGTTCAAAAATCTCAATATGTTCTAATGTTGTTGTTAGTTGTTATTAAGGACTCATAAGATCATATAAGCTCCTATATAGCTTATGTAAGCTATTAGAAACCCATAAAACTCAGTTTAGAAGTCAAAAGCAAAAATACCAAAAAAATACAAAAAAATTAGTTAAAAATAAAATATCAAGAATGAAGAAGAAAGAAAGCTGGAGCAAGGTTGATATTGGATTGCCTTGGGTTTAGAGCTTCTTGGGAAGCTATAGGAAGTGGTTTCAATCTTTGGTTCTCAGTTTTATGCTTGGATGCCATTTGTAAGCCATTTCTTTAAAATTTGCATTTCCTAGTATTGGTATTTAAACCTTGTTAATTCTAGCTTAATCTTGTCTAAATATAGTTAATATCAGTTAGATAATAGATTTCTTGGTTTAAAAGTTTGTTTTAGTACATTAAGCTTCAAAACTGCCTTATAAAGGGATGTTTGGATTTGTTGTATCAACTGTATTAGAGGGTGTTTGTGGATTTGTTCTTGTCTGATATATGTTATAATAGAACCTATTAGCTCAGTCAAAGCATAAAATTCAGTCCTTGTTTTATAAAAAGTCAAAATTAGCTTTAATATCACCATTAATTGTTCACTGTTAGGATTTTTGATTGCATAATCATCATTCTAGCTTTAAAAGTTGTTAAGATTAGTTAAACCAGTCTTATTATAGCTTAAAACAACATAATCAGTCAATTAGAAGTAATCAAAGTTCATTTAAGTCAACTACTTAGTGTAAATTAAAAAGTCAAAATTTTTCAATAGCAGTTTTTGAATAAACTTAAGGATTTTATTGTGAATTTAATACCAAGATTTAGCTTATCATCTTTTAGGTTTCTAATATTCAACTGCTCAGCTTAATCATAGTATTTTTTTATAAATTTTAGTTCAGCTTATTAAGTGCTTATTTCTTAGCTTCTTTTGAACTCTTTTTCAAAAACATGCCCTGTGCACAGATTTGCTAGCCTATTTCACAAGCTCTCACAGAGCTTATTAGTTAGCTTTAGCTTGTGCATCTTAGCTTTTTGGAAAGCCCACCTAGCTATGTCTCTATTCCAGTTCTCATTTTTCCATTTCTAGCTTATTTGATAAGCCTGCTTATGGCTTTTAATTTTGTCCATTTTATTTTAAACCAATCATTCAGTGTTTACTAGATTTTTCATAAGCTCATTATAAGCTCTCTAGTGGATCCGACAGTGAGAGTTTTAGCTTTTTGGATAGCTTAATTGGTATACTAGTTAGTTCCAGTGTTTACTTTCATTTTCTAGCTTATTAAAGTGCTTAAATATTAGCTAGAAAGTACCTAGAAATCAAATAGTGTCATGTGTACCAGTTTAACTTGTGCTTATTTGAAGCCTATTCAGTGCTTATTTCTTAGTTAATTTGCTTTTCAAGTTGTCATTTTAGCTTATTAACAGTTTCTTAGCTTACTATCAGTTTACTTTTGCTTAATTCCTAGCTTATTAGCCATTTTAGCTTATCCTTGTGCTTTTTCCATTTCTTGTTCAACTGTTAAGAAATCATAAGCTCAAACTTAGCTTATTAGTGTTTTTCATAAAAAGTTGTAGTTTTGAAATTTGCTTATCTTATTGTACTTAATCAGTTTGTATAAGAAAAAGTCCAAAAAGAAATAAAAAATAAAAAAGCCATTGCTGGGATTCGAACCTTGGCCCCAGCTCACCACACACACACACTACCATCTGCCCTTGGGTCTTTGACTGGTATTACTTTGCATTATTTACTACTTACCCCTTGTTTTCTATTTAGCTTATTCGTACTCTTTAGCTTATTTACAGCTTATTACAATAAGCTGTTGCACCTTTTATATTTTTCTTAGATTTGTATTGTTATAAAGTATTTTACAAAAAAATTTCAGAATTTTCTGAATAGTTTTAGTATTTTTAATCATTTAATTAGTCTAAAATAGTATTTAATTCATAATAAAAAATATAAAAGTCAAAAAAATATAATTCTTTTTTCTAAAATTTTCTTTTGTCATATAGTAAGTAAGAAAATTGTTTTTACACTCGTAGGACTTTTATTTCAAAAATTTTACGTTTTTTCTTGCGCACTCGCGTAATTTTTATATATAACGTACGTTTTCATTCTAGGTCACGTTTTTAGATAATTTAGGTTTACGCTTTAATTAAAATAGTTTATTTAAGTTATTTTGTTTTATAAATCAAGAAAAACATCATTTTAAAAATAGTGATAGCGTTTATTTAATATAATTTAGCTTTTTAATTTTCTTTTAATTTGCATTTAAGCCCCTGTAATTTACAAAACTTTTTCTTTAGGTATAAATATTCCAAAATTCCTTACTGATCACTATCCTTAGTGATTATTCGACATCTGAAATGTTTTGAAACACCATTCAGTCTCCGTGGGACTTAACGACCTGTGGAAACACTATACTCTCCAGATCTTCATTGCATTGTTTCTGAGCTGTTTGAAGTTTATTACGGTTGACCATTCACAAGTGGTTAGCTTGTGTGATAAACTTGACTATTTGGAAGCGAATCAGTGTTATAAAACTTGCTCGAAGAAAAGGAAGTTCCTTTGACCCCGAACGACGCGTGTAGCGTTATCAAGTTTTTGGCGCCGCTGCAGGGGAATAGAATAGCTAGTTAGTAGTCCACCTCGTTTAGGTTTCTTTGCTTGATTCCTATCAAGTAAATTTTTCTCATTTTTAGCTTTCTCGTAGTCTATCCCCCTTCTTCGTGACCTTTGTCCGTAACCCCATCACTTTTCATCATGGAAGGTGATAACCAACCACCATTCATCAACCTACCACCAAATGACCAGCCAAGAGCCCGTACTCTTTGTGAATACTCGAGACCAAGCCACCTAGGCTATAGGAACACCATTGAGCTTCCCGACCAAGCCCAAACTACGGCCCTGCGATCCGACACCATCCGGTTGGTGCAAAACGGATGTGCATTCCATGGACTTCGTTCCGAAGATCCTAATCAGCATCTAAGGGATTTCCTTAAAATTGTCGATTCCATCGACCTTGATGCTACTACTCGGGAGACCACGCGCCTGCGTCTCTTCCAATTTTCTTTACGGGACCAAGCTAGTAATTGGCTTGAGGGACTTCCCGCCGGCTCCATCTCAAGTTGGGATGATCTCACCTCTCGCTTCCTTGCTCAATTTTTCCCACCGGGGAGAACCACTAAACTTAGGAATGACATCTTGATGTTCTAACAACGTCAAGGTGAATCTCTCTACGAAGCATGGACTCGATTCAAGGACTTACTTCATAAAGTCCCTCATCACGGCATTGATCTTTGGCTTCAAGTCCAAATATTTTATGATCATGTCAACTTCCCCACCAAGCGATCAATTGACCAAGCGGCCGGTGGAAAACTTAGTGATCTAACCGCGGAAGAGTCATGGGGTATAATAGAGGACCTTGCTCTCTATGACAACTAAAGTTGGAATGACTCCCGTGAGTTGCCCAAAACCGTTATGGCAATCTCCTTGCCTCCGCTTGACTCACAATCTTCCGACCGTAGGATGATCGAGCTTGAAGATCAAGTTAAATTCCTAATGAGTTCCTACGAAAATCCTAAGTCTTCACGCCATGTGAACAAAGTTTCTTCCTCGTGTGAGCCGTTTTGTGATCCTCATAACACGCGCACTTGCACCCGATCCCCCGAACATGCTTACGTTGACTACGCATCCTCGCGTATTAATGGAACGGGAGGAAGATTCCCTACAATACCCGGACCTAGGAATTTCAATGAAACCCGAGAGGCATGGAAGGGCAAGCCCGACTTCTATTGGGGACAAACCAAAGAATTCACTTCCAATGATTTTTCATGGCCCCCATCTCACGGTCCTAACCAACAAAACATTGAGGGGATGTTGCAAAACCTAGTTGCATCCCAAGAAGCCCAAATAGCTAAGCTCTCGGACCGCTTTAACCAACAACAAGCCGAAATGGATAGGAAGATAGATAACCTTTTGAAAGCCATGACCAATAATGATAGGAAGGTTAATGCTATCTCAACTCCCGAGCCTTCCGGTGTAGAGATTAAGGACCCAAGTAAGTTAGCTAAGCACATTCAATTCGTCAATACCATCGCCTTAGTGAAACCTGATAGAACAAATGACGAAGCGAACCATGAGATGATACTTGAGGTTAAGGAAACACCGAATAATGAAACAACCGAGGAAGTAGATGAAGTAGACAACGACTATTTCAATAAGTTTCCTACGGGAGAAGAGCTATCTTGCCACCCTCACTTAGTGCGTGACCTCCGTCACATGTATGTTAGGAAAAGCCCTAGAATCAAGTTTGGGAACCCTTGGAATCTTAACATACCATGTTGCATAGGACACCTTTTCGTGGCAAAGGCCTACATTGATCGCAAATCCCCAATCAACATAATGACTAGCACCTACTACAATTGGGTAATGAAGAAGCCTATTCCAACTAGGCAAGACCCCGATAATCCTAGGGTTAGGTGCAATTTTCTTGGTAGAGTTAAGGGATTGCCCGTTTATGTAGGTAGTTTCACGTTTCCTACGGACTTCATAATTGTGGATGATATTAGCACGGCCATAGATCCTAGCTTGTCCCACGTTATTCTAGGAAAACCTTTCATAGAAAACACCGGGATGACTTATGATCCTTCATTAGGAATAGTGCGATTCAAAGATGAGACCGATGACATAGCTTACCAAATGCTGTTTAAGATTGAGAAGTTTTCATCACTCTCTAATGATAAAAAGGAACTTAAACTGTCGGTCTATTATAGGAATAATGAGGATAGAAAGAAAGGAGTGGATTATGTTATGGCTAAGATTTTCGGATTCTATAAGGATTGCTTGAACCTAGGACCGAGTGGGGAGAGGACGAACTCTTAGAGAGGTGCATCATAGGGCACTTCTACAACATGGAATCCCCAATAGAGACCGTCATGAGGAAGAAGATGGCGGTAATGAAGTCACGTAAGGGCACGACTACGAGTCTAGCTACAAGACTCTTAAATAAAGAAAAGCGCTTCGTGGGAGGCAACCCATGCTTAATTTTTTGCTTGTTAGTGTCATATATCTTTTATTAATTGTTTATTCTCATGTTTGAATTTGTAAAAATGCTTTATTTTGTTTTTAACCTCGTCTTAATTGCATATAAAAGTATTTTACATAAAGGATAAGTGTAGGGAGGATTACACACGTTTTCAAAAGAAACGTAAACATGAGAATAGCAATTCATTAAAAGATATATATGTGTGTTTGTTCGAGTCAAATGCTTGTATCGAGTCATAATGGATGTTTTGCAGAAATTTTTCCAGATTCTAAAGATGTAAATTTTCCAGAAAATTGCAGACCAGTTTTTGTCAGGATAACCTGACGGCGTCAGGATCGCAACCTGACGGCGTCAGGAAGGAGTAAAAACAACAGATTACTTTTTCTCGTTTTCTGAGCTACTAATAAATTTTTGGAATTTTCCAGGTCTTAATTTTCCAGAAATTCTGTAAACATCCATTCCACAAGCATTATATCTTAGCTAGTAGAGTCTTATATATATTATTACCGCCGATTTTATGCGAAGGTTTCATTTGTTTTCTTCAAGTGTGCAGGTTTTATTTATCAAGAAGAAGAAACAAAAGATTGGAAGGAGCTTTTCACGCATACATTTTTCTTGGAAAGGATTTAATCACTACTTCACACACGGATCCTACCGAGCTAATCAGGGGAGTACTAGTTTCTTTCGTTTTTAATTACCTTCCATTATCATAACTTTGATACTTTCGGGGAACATTGGGGACAATGTTCAAATTAAGTGTAGGGAGGGAAAATAAAACGGGAACTTTGAAACTATGCTTATCCTTGATTATTTACTTTGTCCAATTGTATTTGTGTAATAAACCATGAGAAAATGTCGGTTAGGGTAATTTTGGCACCAAATTTAAAATTTTTCATGACATATAGGAGTGGGCCATTAGTCTTAACAAAAGTGTCTCACGGATAGGAAGTTGCATGACTAGCACAAGAACCCTTTACCACCTAAATTCCACCCAAAATTCTAGAACTTGTTTTGTGATGCATTCCGAGATCGCTAGTAAGACTACACTTGTGTAGTTAGGAATAACTAAATGATAAGAGGCATTAGGATAACCCTTGTTTGATACCCGTAATATAATTACTTCTTCCACATCGGTTGAGTAATTCCCCCACACCTTTGCGTTGTACTCATTTTTAGTACACGATACCCCTAGTTAACCCCTCAGAGCCTATCCTTTTCGCGGTTCTCGTGATGTTTCGGTTTTTCCGGAATATCAATGAAGAGCATTGTTTACACCCCACCCCCAAATATACACCCAAATCGCCTTAGCCTACCTTGTATGCACTCACTTTTAGTGCATTATTGTTATCACCATAAACCCTTAGTTCAATTATCTAGTTGCTTGCATGAGTTGCTAAGTCGAGTCATATCCTTTGTACACAGTTTTGGGACGATTTGGACTCATGGGAAAAAGTTAAAGTTTATGAATTGATTGGAAGGGAACGTTAAATTCCCTTATTTGCGTAATAACGTACCCCAAGTGTTTTGATCTTTTCAATTTGGGTCAAATTAGTGTTAGAGTAATAAAAACTCAAGTGTAGGGATGTGCCTATAAATCCCTATCATTTTGATGTTACCGTAGAGGATGGTAGAGTAAAAGTGTATGAAAAAAAAATCGAAAAAAATAGAAAAAAAAAAAGAAAAGAAAAAAAAAAGAGTGTAAAAAAAACAAACATACGGGCTACCATCCTACATCTATCCTTTAAATTTATATTTGTTTGTTTCAGTTATCTAGAGTTTAGAGTGTCGAGTCTTGGCTTAACAACACCATTCTTCGTATGCTTGTAACATAAAAGATTTTTGACTTGCCACCACTAAATAGCCTATCCCACCAAACCCTTTGTTTCCCTACCGTAAGCCTAACATTACAACCCTTTAAAGACCTCTTTGATAGTCTTTCCTAGGTTCTTACGCCAAAGCGAGGGAGGTTTGATCTATTCTCAAGCCTATGGTAATCTATGTACTAGGACCGGTTAATGAGTGTTTATCTTCCATTTCCAACTTGTTATATTTCATATACACCCGAGAGAGATGTGAGTATCCAAACACCCCATGTGAGGTGCTAGTATGTAATTTTCGTGCTTGTTATGACTTTTGCGGGGCTTATATGTGTTGTGGACTGTTTTAAACCAATGCTTCATGACCCCTAACTTATAAATTAATTGGCTAAAAGCACATTTTCTTGAGGACAAGCAAATACCAAGTGTAAGGATATTTGATAAGGTTTTAAAATGTACCTTTTTGAGGGGTCGTTTAAGCCCTTATTTGATCACTTTTATATCCGTTATTACTTAATATCATTCCTTTTCACTTTGTAGGTCTCTTGAAGGCAAATTGCTGTAATGGCACTTATTTGGACGAAAAGGCGCGGATATACGAAGAAAATGGCCAAAGTCAAGAATCGAGACACCCAAACTGCTGAAATACAAGGTGACGGCGTCACTGCTTAACTGCGACGCCGTCGGAGCATTTTGTGACGGCCCAGAAGCCAAATTTCTTATTTTCAAGTGACGGTGTCAAGCTTAAAAAGAGTAGGCCGTCGCAACTCAGACGACCTAGATTTGATCCAGACGGCATCAGAGACTGAAGGGGACGGCGTCACAATCACAAGGTGACGCCGTCGCAAGACTAACGTGGCCAAGACGAAACCCTAATGACGGCGACCCGACGGCGTCACAAAACATAAGGTGACGCCGTCGCACATGTAATCTTATATATAGAATCTGAATTTTTCAGTATTTGTGGGTAGTCTTTTGGAGTGAAAACCTAAACCGAACCAAGGTTGTCTTGTACAGTATTTTAGGGTTCCAAACCCTATCTTACATCAAGATAAATGTTTTACTTCATTAATTCAATTATGTCTTTGATTATTTGTGTGTATGCTTGCATGTTCTCCATGTCCGGCTAATTTACTTGTGTGTTTGCTTAGGGAATATGAAACTTAATTATTGAATATTGATTGGTTGTCTCTTATCTTAATTGATTAATGATCTAGTAATACGATAGGTCATTCGTTGTGTAATTAATGCTTGATTAATCTTTGTGAACCTTAGGCTATAGCACATAGAGCGGTTGTAGGCTAAACCATCCAAAGAGGCCTTAGAGTTAGAGTTTATAATCCCTAGAGGGTTTTGTAGACGAGACCCTTTGGTAAGTTCAAAGAGTTAGGGATAAACGCATACCCTACGACTTTAGACACACAACGCGATTAAGAATAAGGACGTGACAATTCAACCATCAATTGGAGATAATTAAGGAGTAATATAACCTAAGTGAACACATCTTTAAACTATCATACGAGCACACAATAATTAGACATAGACTACCCATTAGATTAGATAATTAGATTAGTAGAGTAATCGGTAGAAATACCAACCCCCAAATCCAAACCCCGAGATTCGTACCTTTCCATTTCCTAAAAAAACATAAAAAAGATAAAAAATAATCTTCCTCAACCCCAACCTTAGCGTAGTAACTTCTCACTAGCATTCCTATTCCCCTAGAGAACGATATCAATACCCGTGGCTTACCCTAATACTACACTACAACGATTAGGTTCACTGCCTAGGGTGTTATAAAACTTGTTCGAAGAAAAGGAAGTTCCTTTGACCCCGAACGACGCGTGTAGCGTTATCATGTATTTTCTTTTCTTTTTTGTTTTTAGAGTCATGTATATCATAACTCTAGTTTTATTAAATGGAATTACATGCTACTTGTTATTTTTCTGAGCATATGATTATCTTGTATTCATATCTCATTTTTGTGATAACATTACTTGTTATGTCACCTTTGCTGAAATTTATCAGCTAATACGGATCCCTCAAAATTGCCTAGACGGATCCCTACTAGGAGGGAACCGCGGGATCCGTGAGACAGAAAGCTTTCTTTCTACTAACTTCAATCACATTTGCTGGAAATTGTGAATTATACTTGCTTTCTAACATTTATTTTGTAGTTATTCAATTTACACATGAAGACTTTGACATCCCAAAGCTAGGGGGAGCTTTATGTCAAAGCAATACATTGCAAATTACTTGCAATACTAGGTTTACATTACATGAAGACTTTGACATCCCAAAGCTAGGGGGAGCTTTATGTCAAAGCAATACATTACAAATTACTTGCAATACTAGGTTTACATTTCGTGACATCCCCTTGCATAATTGCAATCATCAAGGGGGAGCACATTCGTCTCTTAGACGAAATCTTTTGCAAACTTATTTGCAAACAAACTAGATTAGTATTACTTACTTGACGCCCTTACTTAGGGATGGACTCGTCAAGGGGGAGTAAAGACGAGATCCTTTCCCGTTACTTGCTCTCTATCTCTTTTTATTTTTTCTTTCAAATGTTTTTTTTTCTCTTAAAAACGATGTGTTGCTTTTCTTCAAACACTTTTTGTTTCGACAAAAAGGGGGAGAAGAAAGTAAAAACTACAAATTCAAACTTTTACGAATTTTATCTTTTCCTTAAAATAATTTTATGTTTTGTCATCAACAAAAAGGGGGAGATTGTTAATACAAATAAGCCGTAAAAACGTTTATTTATATTTTACAATCTTCTAATGTTTTTTCGATAACAAACGTAAAATCATATTAACGAAACAAATAAAATACGTAAATGGTTTGAACTAATAGTTTCTAACATATTCACATTTTCACATAAAACACTAAAACAAGTATAAGTGATTTTATGACTTAGATACATATGTGCAACAACTAGTGTTTACATATTGGGTTAACATATACTTAAACTAAGTATACTAAAATGGGTAAAAACATGTAAATACTAAAATGGGTAATAACTATCAAATGGTATTGACCCATAACCCATGGTTTTATATATACCACTTAACCAAGTTCATTGTATCCTTAAGATACATTGTATCTAGAAAGAAAACCATGGATCAACCCATAACCCATGACCCATGACCCATAACCAAAAATACCCATGGGTAAAGAGGAGCGTTCCACGGATCCCTAGCTTTGTGCTAGCCGGATCCCAAGTGGAAGGGATCCGTGGGATCCGGGGAACAGTAGGATTTTTCCTCTATAAATAGTGAGCCATTTCTTCATTATTTCTCACCCCTTTCTAACAAACTTTCTCCCCTGAGTTAAATCTCACTAACCTTAGATCCAAGAGATCTATGTTTGTAGTTTTATTTTTGTGTGATCTTTTAGGTTCCTCTTAAAGGAAAGATCACCACCTTTGAAGTCGAGCAAGCTCAAGTCCATGAGTTGCCATGCTTCTTCATCATCAAGGCTACTGAAGTCTTCTTGTTGGTGATCTATTTCTTTCTTCATAGAAGTGTAGTGTTGAAGACCTTAGTGAAAGATGTCTCAAGTGTCAAGACGAAGATATTAGTGAAGGGTATCTATCGTCTATAGGATAAGCACTTGTGGTAGGTGCTTAGAAGTCAAGACAAAGAAGCATTAGTGAAAGGTGCTTAGAAGTCAAGACTAGAAGCACTAGTGAAAGGTGCTTAGAAGTGAAGACACAAGACATTAGTGAAAGGTGTCTTGTAGATCTAGTCAAAGGCATTAGTGAAAGGTGCCTTAGATGTACATTCGATATGGTGTGTTTCAATGTACAAGATAGACTAGTATAGGATCCAAGGATATTGATATCCTTGATGATGTTGTAAAGGAGTAGATCTCCTTTGGGATTAGTCGTTGGTGTAGTGTGGTAGTAGTTCCTCCATTGCAATGGAACTAGGTGCTTAGCCTAGTACCTAATAAAGGGTAGGCGACGTTGTGAAGGTGTAGTTCACCTTGGAGTGAAAGAACTAGGTACTTAGCCTAGTACCTTATAAAGGGTAGACGACGTTGTGTAGGTGTGGTTCACCTTGGAGTGAAAGAACCCGATGGTTAGCCTAGCACCGGAAAAAGGGTAGGCGACGTTGTGAAGGCTTCTCCGCCATAAGGAGATTGGTGTGGTGATTACGAACTCTTGAGTAGGTGACTCGGGGAGTGGAGTAGGGCAAGGAAGGTGTCCTTGTAGCCGAACCACTATAAATACTCGTGTTGTGGTTTTGTGCTTCTTACTCTTATCTTTTTATTACTTACCTTTATATGCTTGTTTATCAACATCCAACACACACATCCAAATAGATTGACATAAGTCGATCTAAATAGATTAAAAGGAAGTTTTAATTGGTAAACTATTCAACCCCCCCCCCCTTCTAGTTTTCCACAAACTACAAAGACCATGATCAAAGACCCCTAAAATCAACCCGTGAATTAGTGCAGGAACCGAAAACACCTACAAAGATCCCTAAAATCAAGTAACTGTAATGAAACTTTATTGGGTAAATTAATTAAGTAAATGTGAATTGTTTCTCATTTTCTCACATTAAAACATTTTACTCGATCATGATTAGTATAAATATACTTTGTTTAGTTGCATAATTGAATGAAAGTCGGTACAAGAAATAACGATCATGCACTCATGCACTAACAATTAACGTGTTAAAAGCCATTTACAATTGTCAATCTGCTGAGTATATCTCAATAATTCATCTAAGTGTAATTCTAAAAGAGATACTTGAAACATATCATACCATATCTTTTTGTTTACATACAAATTGTAATGAAAGCCTCACATAAGTTTTTTGCAACTTTCTTCCTAATAATAACAAAATGGTAGTTACATAAACTTCTAAATAGAAAAGCATTTGTGCAAATACCAAAACACTATCTTCGTAACAATTACAAAATGGCAGTTGTATAAACATCAAAATACAAAGTATTTGGGCGAATACCGAAAGAATAGATTTCTGTGCGTTAAAAAATGATCAACAAATAAGTGCATGCACATATGCGATACTCATATGAACCTCTTAATTTAGTGGCAGTCATATGTTGTTTCGCCAAAATTTAACTATAGAGTTTCTCGCAATATAGAACATAATACATGATAAATTACTTTAGTTAATAGCAACATGTTGTAATTGTTTTCCATTAGCAATCATCCTTCAATGAATCATCACAAGCCTTAAATACAAAGAAAATATATTTAATAGGAACTAAAATCAGATAATAACATTGATAAAAAATAAAAAGCTTCATGGTTAATGAATTGCTAAAATGTAATAAAATGATTTTCAAAGTATCAGTAATCCACCTAACCAAAATCCATGGCCAAACAGATGAGTGGCTACAAAGAGCTATCATACGAAAAATACATCATAAATCTATATGAAAACAAAAATAATTAAAAGAACTATAAGGTGACATTTTTTCATTATAATACGCCTGATTTAAATGTCGATGAAATACCTTTACAACTGTGGCATTCGATAATTTTCTAGGAATTATTTTGGGAACATTTCATAAAATGAAAGTAACTAAAAAACATGAACACAAACAATAGCACAGCTAGCTCATTTTTTAAAGCAACCAACACATTAAAAAATTGATTTCAAACACCAAAAAATGATATTACCTTGAAGGTTTACACGGTGTGTTGTTCATGGCATGGTGGGAGCGTCCATGGAAAAAGTTATAACAATAGATTGACAACATTTTTTTTTTTTTTTTTTTTTTTTTTTTTTGAGATTTCAAGATTGCATGCAAATCGTGTAAAAGATAGAGGATAAAAGATTTATACACAAAATAAGTGTATCAAAGCAGATTTAATAACAAAGTACTAATATATTTTCTACATTTAATACGTCCCAAAATTTTGATTCATTTAGGGTAACCATATGGGTAGGAAAAAAATGTGTATCAAATAATAAAAGTACAATTTTAACTTATATAAAGTATGATTTGAGAAAGGAAAATCTGTTGGTAAAGTACAATTTTCAACTCATATAACGTATGATTTTTTGAGAAAGGAAAATATGTTGGTAAACTACAAATTTTAACTCATATGTAACGTATGATTTTAAAAAAAAGGAAAATCTGTTGATATTCGTCATTTAGGATAGGCAAATACCTATAGGTATCCATTTTGCCAACAATTCGGGATGTGAGTGATGTAGAAAATACTCTTTGTCGTTCAAAAACAAAGAAAAAACCTAATCAAGACATAGAATATGCAAAATGGAGACAAATTCATAGCAAAAATCACGTAGCAAACTTCAATAAAATCATTACCTCATGATTTGACACGGATAATAATGATGATTTGGTGAACTGCCGTGGTAGCCTTAAAAAATCAAACCGATTGAAAATCATGTATTATGTTGTTCTAATAAACTTTGTTATAAGCCTTTCATGCCCCATCGTAACCTCTAAACATAATGTGGTATTGTGGTAACACAAGTTGTTTCACTACTAAAAGTAAAACCAATAAAACCTACTCATATCATCTAGAAAAAAGCCATCTTCAAAATAATACGCTTGCTAAAATGAGAAAGGTGAGAAGAAATCACAACCACACATTTCATATGCACCTACAAAAAGAGATGTATTCTCCTTAAAATTCCCTATATTTGAAATGTGTCTTATTTAAAATGTGTGGTTGAAAATCATTCTTATTTTTCTTATTTTAGTTTTTTTTTTTCTCATTGAATCCCTCAGCATAAATATGTGAAAAATGAAAGAATGCACTACAAATAGGTAATTTCCAAATAATTAAATAGGCAAAAACACATTGAAGAATATTGAAACGCAACTAAATGCTCAATTGCTTAGAAAATATGCAAATGCGTTAATACTGCAAACAATGATAAAGTTTCAACCAATGAATTTACATAAGTATGATCACAGATTCATCTCATTCTTCAGTATGACTTGCATCTCATTTATTTGTATTAACAAATTTGAACATTTATGACATACACACGATTAAAAATTAATATGTGAAAGAAAACAATTACTACGGAGTAAATGATACTCCGTGATCTTCTTGTCTGAAATAGTCATCTCAATATTGAGGAAATCAAGTTTCTCGTACATAAGGTGTCTCATTTTCAACAACGTACAATTATTACTTTAAGGATAACATTATCTTTCAATACACTTGAATCATCACGGAGACGAAAACAGATTTGCTATAGTCTCAACAGAGATGAAGAAATATATGAAGAAGAATGAGCTATGAATGAGAAAGTCAAAAGGGTTTATAAAGCAAGATATGTAATTTTGAACATAATTGGCTTATAATAATGGTAATACTCGCATTACTAAAACAAAGACACAACAATGCTTGAAAAAAATACGGGATAACTTTAAAAAATTAAAGTCATGCGTTTAACTTATTAAAATAGTATCAAATGCACAATCAAAGTATCAAACTATATTGTACATCAAATTGTTTTAAATGACACTCCTTTTTTTTATAAGAATAAAAGTTATTTTAGTAAAATATTTCAAATAATGCAACACAAAAAATTGTATTGGTTGATCAAAGCTGTAACAAATCTATTTCAAATAAAGTAACCAAAATTCATTTCCAAATGATTAATTAACAAAATATTTATTTTTACATTTTTTTCATTGTGTTATAAAAAGGCGAATATTTTCTAGAAGATAAAGTTATAAAAAACAAATATGACAAGACTTCAGGTCTTGTTAAAAGAGGTAACCGAGTAATTAAAAAGACACAAGTATCTAAGAATGTAACGCGGTTTCTTTCCCTTGTTGGCGATCATAATATGAGGAAATATCCTCAACAACACCTGGAAGCACCACAAGAAAGAAGTAGGAAAATAAATACTAGTTACATACAACTTTGGCAACTTATGAGAAACCGAGGGACTGGAAGTGAATCTAAGTTGACATGGAGTCAACCCACTTCTCTTTACTCTTTTTAACTTGACCTGATCTTTCATTTTTAATTGCCTTCATTCACGTACCAAATCTCCAAAGAATTCCATATATTCATCGTTAAATTGTAAGTCATTCTATCTCAAATTGCTTTTCTTATTGTTTGCTCATCTTATAACTCATCGTTCTATGTCTGTATGCCAACTATACTTCATTTCTAAACATGAAACGTATTATTTGATCTAATGACCCATAACGTACTAAACAACTTATTAACAAAACTATTTGTTCAGTAGTAGTTGGCTAAAAGAGTGATTTCCCTTTAGTGGTTATGAGTATGTTTGTTTGGTTTTAGTCATTCGATCGTTGGATTGTCATATTTGTAATTTCTGGGACCACTGAAGTTAGAATCGTTGTAGTTTTAGATTTGTGTGGTCCGAATTATTGTTGTTGTCATTTGGCTGAAGTTATGTTGTACTCCTACCCTAGGAATAAAAATAAAAAACCCAAAATTCTGATTTGATAACCCAATTTATTCAATTCCCAACTTTGCTAGTTTTTTAAATTTAATAGGGCAAATGATATAAAAAAAAAAAAAAAATCATACTTGCTATCATTTGATCTTGTGGGTAGCGAACAAATTTTTTTCTTTTGTGGGTACTATATTTTCAAATTAATAAATTGCATTTTGTCTAAAACTGAAGGGCCAGAAATGCAAATAAATTGACTTTGGAGTCAACCCCAGTTGCCTTTACTCTTTGTAACACTTCATTGCATCTTCCATTTTGATTGCAGTCATTCCCTCTCAAAGACTTTCATCCACTCGTTAATCGTAAGCTTTCTTCTTACACTCTAATTATTACTTTTAATATTGTCTCATTTTATAACATTTCAATATCAGTATCGATTCAATTTGATCTAATTTGTCATTTTGTTTTTGTTCATCTACTTATAATAACTTGTTGTTCTATGTTTGTATAACAACTATAAATAAAGCATTAGAAGTGAAAATAGAATTAAGTATCACCCATATGTACTAACTTTGTCTAGTGGGACGAATGTTAAATTGTTCACTGTGTTCGGATAAAACGTCAAAATATGAAACAGAGTCACATTTTAGTGAAACGCCATTTTCATAACTGCAAAATCTCTATCTTTGTTATTCATAATGCCCACTCTTTCTGAATTTCTTTACTTGTGAAAACAGCTCGGTCTCATTATTGATAATGGCTACTACGTCCATTCCTCATCGGTGGAAATATGATGTCTTCGTAAGTTTTAGAGGTGAAGATATCCGCAAAAACTTCATGGATCACATGTTCAATGATTTCAAGCAAAAAGGAATCCATGCCTTTAGAGACGATAACGAATTGCCTAAAGGAGAAGAGATATCTCCTCATCTCTACAAAGCCATTGAAGAATCAAGGTTTCTGATAGTTATCTTCTCCAAGAATTACGCTTCTTCATCATGGTGTCTGAGGGAACTTGTCAAAATACTCGAGTGCAAGCATATGGGAAAGCCTAAACACGAGGTTCAAATAATCTTTTATGATGTTAAACCTGACGTCGTGAGGAAACATACAGGGAGCTACGCCGAAGCGTTTGCCAAACATCAAGTTTCAAATACTACAAAGGTGGTTGAATGGAAGAAAGCTTTATCCAAGGCGGCTGACTTATCTGGATGGGAACTCCAGGACATGACAAATGGGTAAATTTCTTGTTTTTGTGTAATTAGTCTTGTAGCTCTGGTAAAGCTTAACACTATATATGTAGTTTCTCTTACTTAGTGTGTCTTTGTGTTTAACAGGTATGAGTACAAATTCATCGATTCCATCTCCAGAGAAATTCTCAAAAAATTATGTGTCGGACCCTTACATGTTGATAACCTTGTTGGCATAGATTTCCATTTCGACAAATTAGACTTGTCACGCTTTGTTGGGTCAGATAAGGTTAACATGATTGGAATATGTGGTATGAGCGGAATAGGAAAGACGACCCTTGCCAAAGCTATTTATAACTTGATGTATGTCCACTTCGAAGGAAGTTGCTTTTGTGAAGATGTCAAAGAAGTCGAAGAAAAACAAGGCCTAACTCAAGTCCAGATGCAAATGATTGGTAAGATTCTGAAAACAGATGATCTGAAGATATCAAGTGTTGGAGAAGGTTCTATGATAATAAAGCGAAGTATGGCATGTAAGCGGATGCTGCTTGTTTTGGATGATGTGAATAAGGCAAAGCAGTTAGAAGCACTAGCAGGTCCTGATTGGTTTTCCCGTGGAAGTCTTATTATTTTCACTGGTCAAGACAAACACTTGCTAGGATCTCATGGAGTGGATAGAATCTATGAAATCGAGTCTTTACATTATTATGAAGCTCTTGAGCTCTTTAGTTTATATGCATTTGGCAAAAGGCATCCTACAGAAGATTTTGAAGAGCTCGCTTCCCAAGTTATAATACATTTGCAAGGTCACCCATTGGCTCTCAAAATTTTTGGTCGATTATTGAATAAAAAATCTGTAAATGTTTGGAAAAGCGAGCTGGATAGACTCCAAACATATCCTAATTCAGAGATAGTACAAAAACTTCGACCAAGTTATGATAGCTTGGAATTTGATCGGAAAAGAATGTTTCTTGACATTGCATGTGCCTTCATTGGAGAAAATAAAGATTTTGCTGAAAGTATACTAGCCAGCAGCAACTGTTCCGCAAATGCTAATATTGAATTTTTGGTTGATAAGTTCCTGATAACAGTGTCTGCATATGATATGTGTCTTCAAATGCATGAGTTGATTCAGAGCATGGCAAGGGAAATTATACGCGAAGAATTCAGCATGCCTGGGACTCACAGCAGAAGATTGTGGATTTCATCAGAGGACGATATACTGAATGTAAACAAGGTATTAAGTGACATATGATTCCTTTTTCAACATAAACATTACATTTGAGTATATGCAATTTTCCTTTATTTTTTATTTTTTAATAAAAGCGAGTACAATCTGTTATTTGTATCTAGGTAGCAGAAGAAGTTGAAGTTCTAGTCCTTTTGCTAAAGAAAAACTGTCAAAATATTCCCATAGATGGACAAGCTCTTACACGTATGAAAAACTTGCGGATACTAAAAATTTGCTTTCCGGAAGTCGAAGGACGTTGCCAGCCATTTGAAGTAAACTTCTCTGGAAAACTGGATTTGTTGTCCAATAAATTAAGGTTGCTTTATTGGCATGGATTGCCTTTAAAGTTCTTACCTTCAGATTTTTATCCGGAAAACATTGTTACCATCGACCTGTCGTACAGCCACATAAAACATCTTTGGAAAACACCTAAGGTCTACTATAATTACTTTGTCATATGTTATATTTCCAGTTTATACCTACTGTGTCTAAAATTTGTCCTTTTTGTTTTTGTTGTTAGTGTTTTATGAGGTTGAAATACATGAAGCTAAGGTATTGTTGTTACCTAACAAGTACCCCTGATTTCTCAAAGATTACAAATCTCGAAGAGTTAACTCTCGAAGGCTGTGAGAACTTGGTTAAAGTTCACCCCTCTATTGGAATGCTTAAAAAGCTTGTTGTCTTAAATATGAGAAACTGCAAACGCCTTAAGAGTTTCCCTTCCAAACTGGAAATGGTTTCTCTTCAAATTCTGATTCTCTCGGGTTGCTTAAAAATGGAAAAACTTCCTGAAGACTTAGGCAGGATCAAAAGCCTAACAGAGCTTCATATTGATCGAACTTCCATTACAGAACTTCCTTTGTTTGATCAACAAGAGAGTAGCGGGTCTAGATGGTGGTCTTCAATTCGTGGCCCTTTTGGTTCACAAAGTAAACAACATCTGCAAAGATCAGTTTCATTAACAGGTTTCCATATGTTAAAGTCTCTGAATTTCAGCTACTGCAAATTAGTACAAGTTCCTGTGAGCATTGGGGGCTTATCATGTCTAAAGGAACTAAACTTGGAAGGGAACAATTTATTAGAAGTGCCTGAGAGCATTGGAGGCTTATCATTTCTAGAAGAGCTAGAATTAAATGGGAACAATTTTGCTAGCTTGCCTGGAAGTTTGAGTCAACTTTCTCATCTTCGAGACCTGAATGTTAATGGTTGCAAGATGCTGGAAGTGTTGTCCGAACTTCCACTCAACCTAGAGCATATTAGTGCATGTGATTGCACCTCCTTAAGAGAAGTTCCGGAATCATCTAAACACCCATTCAAGAATAGGTACAATTATTTAAGAAATTGTCCAAAGCTGTTTAAGAATGTTACCATTGATAGCGAGGGTTCTATATCGAAGACTGAGTGTCTTGACTCATCTATAACTTCGCAAGGCTCTATTTACCAGCTTTCTGCTTTCCTTGGGTATGCGGGTTTACAGGCTAACAGATGTGAATTCTTCTCGCGAGACATTGCATACTATCCTTGTTTAGATATAATGTATCATGGGAATAGCATTCCAGAGTGGTTTACAAATAGAAGTACGGGAAATCATGTAAAGGTTGAATTACCTTCAGATTGGTGCTTCAATAAGTTTAGAGGATACGGAACCTGTGTTGTTTTTAAGAGAAAAAAGCCTTACATATATAAAGGATGCTCTGTAAAGAACTTTGATGGAGCGTCTATGATCACAGAAGCAAGCATTGAGTATCAGGTGCTAGGAATCCAAGATTCATATATGATATGGTTGCGTTATACGACGGATACTTATTATACACAGAAATGGAAGGAAGCAAAGAATTTTGTTACATTTAGTTTTCAAGAGGATGAAGAAGATGTTGAGGTGAAGGAGTGTGGAGTAAGACTAATTTGTGATGAAGATATAGAACAACATGGTGTATTGATAAGCCTATACGGGGAAAATGGTGGTGGTTTAGTGTGGTCGTAGTAGTTCAATTGAAATGAGCTTTATTGTGTTTCTTTAATTCATCCATATGACTTGTGTTTATAATCAGCTTTTTATGTAGCACACACAAGGTGTTTGTTGAAATGTGTATGAGAAGAACTCATTGACTGTTATACTGGTATATATATTGTTGGCTTGATTGTTAAGAACGTATTGCAAAGCAAACATGGGTTTCGTTTCCATAGCCACTTGTATCTTGAATCTCCTCATTGCTTTGGGAATAACATCTTTTGAGAAATGAATAGAGCTTTTTTTTTTTGAGAAATTTATTTTTTACTAAATACAAATAGGTGATATGAGAATATCATAGGAAATAGGTGATAAATATCATAACCACCTCCATACGTTGTTATTTTAATTGATGATTTGATGATTCTCGCTTCTGCAACCCACCAACGGGTAAGCTTCATCTTTGTAAATTTAAGTTAAAAATAATGAATAAGATTTACTTTTTCTAGTTGTTTGATGAAATGTATATGAGTTATTACTCTACTTGTCGCAAATTATAAGTCCATTTTCAAATTGCATGTAATTTAAGAAATTCTCATTAACTACACTTTTCACCGATCAAATATCAACTATACTCACTAAAATCTCTTTTGGTTCGTTAAATATGAAAGTGGCCAAGTATTTTGAGACAATTCAAAGTAGAAATTTGGAGTTATAAATTGGGATGGACGGAGTAGTTATTACTCATCAACTTGTTTGTTAAGATTGTCTTACAGTTTCCTGTCCATAGTAAATTGTATCTTTTCTTTCTTACAAATGACAATAATAACAAATGAACAATGTCAATTTGTTCTCCGGAGGAGGTCGCTGAACTCGCCCTTACGGTCAATAATCCCGAACAGCATAATTCTCGAAAAAGTTGAAGCATGTCTAAAGCTGCTGGAAGTTGATTCTCCTGAACTGTTGCCTTGTAAATCTGCATTGCTTGATGGTTGCAGGTTCGCATTAGCATTGAAAAAGATGGAAAGGAAAGTCTGTGGAAAGTCATGAGTCAAGTATGGATCGAGATCTTAGCTTATGCTGCTACTCACTGCAGAGGATTTCACCACGACCAACAGCTTAGGAAAGGGGGCGAGTTTTTTACTCATGTTTTGCTACTGATGGCACATTTGGGCATCACCGAGCAGTTCCAGGTAGTCTCAAGGTCGTGCTAGAGCTAAAATCAGTGTCTTGTAATGCACATAACTGTGATACAGGCTCCCACGTTCTTACATTCTTTCTTTACTTACTGTTAGCTCTGTAGATATGATTTTATATTCTTATATTTGTACACTTCTTCATGGATGAATCAAACGTATAGATATGGATATAAATATGAACGATAAAAAATTAAAGGATATTGATATGGATTCTGTTTCACCTGAACCATATCCGATCCACCGCTTTCACTAACAGGTACCAGTTTCTACCTATGTAACAAATGAACCTTAGTACAGTTGTAGCAAAACAAAGAATAAACATGTACTTACATTTCAAATAAGAGGAATTGTGGGAAATTATACAAAATTTTAAAGAATATCAGGGCTATATTTCATGAATATAGATATTCTGGCTTAATTATCAACTAAATACAACCCGTGTAATTTTAAACTCTTATTAATTTGGACAGCAACATCATACAACCTTGTTATAATCTGGATATCCCAAGTTGCCGCAAACAACCTCGCCTGCAACACGATTTCACATTGATATATATTCAATAGAAGCAATAACTAAACATCTCAGATGAAAAAACATCCGAGTCTCTGAGCACAAGGTATACTTCTGAAGATTGATATCCCATCAGGCGAACATAAAGTTACCTAACCACAATTCATTCAAAGACTACACTTTATCTCCCTTCCAGCATTGTCAAAACGTTATCACTTATAAATGTGCAATAACATACTAAACCGAAAGAACCTTTCTACAATATAAAAACAAAACAGAGAATCATAAGATCGTGAACTCAAAATCTTTACTTGAGAGGTCCAAATGACAACTCTAGAAATCTTCAATTCTGCATCAAACTTGAGCTGCTCTGGTCACTGCTGCCAACTCAAACCTGAAAGGAGAACAATTTTGCAGTCAACAAAACGTCCAACACAAAGGTATATACGTATAAAACAAAATGGTTTTAAAAAATACATGTCATGCTTAATGTTATTCAATTGATGCATAACATGATAAGGCTTATGGTCCTAACAAACAAATCAATTACACTGTTATTTAGTTTTTTTTTTTTTTTTATTGTGATGTCAACCCTTTGAGCTTAACGGGTGTAGTTATAGATCTTAGTCTAACGAAAGTAACCAAAATCATAGGGGCTTTGCCGAAATAATTCCCATAAGGTAGGTGGTCTTAATATGATTTGGTCATATTATTGTAATATTAACACACATCTATCACACAATAATACAGCAGCGTATCAACTTGTTAAATGTCGAAGTATAATTTCCAGAACTCGCAGATGTACCGCTAATCATGGTATGAAGCTATGCTATCTAGTCGGAGTAGTTGGATAAAAGGAGCAAGATACCATGATATACGAGATAAAAATGACAAAAAGAAAGAAGGTATTCGCCATACCTTCAGTTATGATGCTAACTAGAAAAGAAACAAAAAGGCCTACTAATAAATAGACAGACAAAACACTGAGAACAAATCAGTTAAACCTTATTCGGTGGGTCATCCTTCTATGTATATGGGAAAATTGGTCATCAAAGTAGCCAAAATGGTAACTGGTTAATAAAAAAAAACCAGGTTTATGAAAACCAATAGCCAGGAACCCCACTAGATTCCTTGCTAACTTGCGAGGCTTAAATTTTTGCACCAAAAGAGCTCCATGTCAAGCCGCTGTTGTGGTTGCTCCACAAAAACGTCCAACTTTCACCATGTGAATCCCACATCCGCTGCAAATAAACCAAACTCGCATGGTTTGAAGATTTTCTATCAGCCCAATCCACAAGGAATCTTGCGGGATTGTTTGCTAGTTTGTCATAAACTGAATTGTTTTGACCATTTTTAATCTAGTTTTAAAAGAAGAGGAAGAATGGTCTTGCCCTGGTCAAAACAGACTCCCTTTTAGGTAAGGCCGTAAGGCTTATAATAATCGAGTTGGCAAAGACTCTTTTGCCAAGCTTTCAATAGAAAAATAGTGACTTGCGAGATTATAATAATTAGATTACTTCCGTAATAATCTAAGTTTTTTAATTAAATGGATGAGGAGGTTTATGCATTTAATTTATATTAAGGAAACCTTCGACCAGTTTGACCCATTGCCCTGTTTTCCATTAAGCTGTTCTTATCATTGAGCTCTCAGACACTTAAACTTACTAGAGATAAACATGACCAAGAATAACAATTCCTAAGTAAAGCTGTAAAGGGGTTAAAATTGCCACCTCTAAATTCTGATGTTACTTGTCTCTTGAACAGTAAGTAGGGAGGAAAGAGGGCGAAAACAACAAGCTTAGAAGTATCCATACCTCATGCAATATGCTGAGCAAGACTGAGTATCTTGACATGCTTTTTCTTCCTTAGCTCATGTGGAACCGGGCCAAAAACCCTGGTCCCAATCGGTTCACCTTGCTTGTTGACAAGTACTACAGCATTATCATCAAACTTAACCTCACTTCCATCACACCGACCCTTCTGCATGGCGGCCCGGACAACCACGCCATACACCACCTGTCCTTTCTTTACTTTTCCGCCTGGTTGGGCCTCCTTCACTGATGCGACTATCGTGTCCCCTAATCTGGCTCCTTTTTTCCCCTTCAAAGCTTGTATGCACATAACTCGTTTTGCCCCTGAGTTGTTGACCACTTTTAGATTGGATCTCATTTGTATGAAAGTCCTTATTTGCTGTAAAAGACACGAAATATAGAGCTGTTGTACATAACTTGGCTAACGCAAAGCAAATGTATAGCTGGCAATATGATTATGAAAAATAATTAATTGTAATAAAATTATATATTTTTTGAATAGATTAATTTGGATGTTTGATGCATAAAGTACACATTGGGTGACTTTCTACCAATTTGACCTATATCCTTTCAAGTTGATTATTTTAATAAACCCATTTGGCCCATTAAAGATAAAACCATAAACCAAATCGACCCATTCCTGAATGATTGGGTCAACACTTTCTCAAATAGATTAGCAGACCTGAGCCAAGGAACTATTGCAGGAAGTCTCCTGTTGTGATCTTAGCATTCCTGACGACACATTGCTGAGGCCCCGCAACAGTGAACGTCCAGCTAGTTTGATTTTGTTTCATGCATATAATAGGACAAAACTCAGAACATGAAAAACTTATAACAGAAATCAAATAATCAAAAGAGACTAAGCTTGCCAAATAGAGATTTACTATCGATAAAATAGCAAATCTTAAGTTATACAAGCAGCCACTAGTTACAAAGACTAAGAGTTTGTTAAGATACAAATTCCAAAGTTGGCACCATAACTAATAAGAGACTTGAAAAGGACAAATTCCAGACTTGAACATCAAGTAACATGGAAACAGTGGTCGAACTCGCAAGTGTCAGAAACAACCACAAGGAACAGAACATGCAACTTTTCGGATTGCATATTTAATATTGGAACAATGAGCTTTCCTAGATCCTTGTATGAACACAAAACACGTGGATATCAAAATGAAGTATGCAGACTTTCGAACCATCTATATAAGGGATGATCATTACTACGGAGACAAGTCAACACATGCTATATCATATATTTATGAGTCATGCAAGCATAAGTTTTTTATTAGTATCCTTCATATAAATAACTAGATATGAGCAATAAAAAACTTGATATGAGCGTGTCTATATTCACCGGGTATAATCCCTTTACCCAAAAAAGATATGAGCGTGTCTTGACTTCTCACTATAATGTTTGGTCGGCGCATTTGATCTGTGCTCATATGCATTATTTGGCTTAATGGAACCAATAACTTTGATCTATTTAAGTGAAAATATGACGATTTTGTGACCAATCAATATGCATTATTAAATTAAGAAATTAAATCCTCAATTATTTCATAAACTCACAGATTAACACCTACATGCCAGTAATGAGACAGTTAAAGATTAACAGAGCAGCTTGATATAGACGCATGATCGTTGGTTACGAACAATTAACTTTCTTACAAGTAAACCCTATATTTCTGACTTTTAATAGCGAGAAAGGCAGATACAAAAGAAGTATGATATTCGAGCATTGAGCTTGTAAAAGTGTAGCAGTTACAAGCATGCTACTGGAAAACTAGTAGAAATTACTCAAGCAAATGAACTTAAAAGAACATACCACGAAAGCAATTAGAAGCAGAATTCGTTGCCATCTTGAGTTACTGACACATTCCTTTTCCTACCTGCAAACATAATATTAAACATCCCCATTATTCCTATTCTTTACCACCCAATAAAAGAGAGTGGCGCAGATAAGATCACTAAATGCAACAATAAATTGAACATAAGAGTTTGAAGTGAGACATGATTTCTGAACTTTGATAGATTAGGAAAAAACTAAACTTGTCTTTAAAAAAAAATACAAACTATTAAAACTCAGTTTAACTTTAACCCCATTAACGAAAAATTAAAGTATGTTCTGAAGCCCTGTTATTTTCACCATACAACATCTTCTTCAGCAAAGACTTCAACTTAACTAAAAACAACACATTTGACACTTAACAAGAGTCTAGTAATAAAGAAACATAAGCAATAAGCTTTCAATCATTTGTTATGTACACTAGAGCTTTATATAACAACGGAATCAATCGACTCATAATGGTCCAAAATGACAGCAATAAAACACATTTCTACACTAATTCTCTATCATATTTTCAATAATTTATACTCATTTCTACAATATTTTCATTAAGTGATTTCATCGAACAGCTTATACGCATCATAAAAAAAGGGCTTTTCTAGAAACACTAATTCTCTAGAAACTCAAATAAAGTCAAACTAATATGCAGAGATTAAACGCAACTCTAAATCTGATTATAATAGCAGTATTAAACTAAGTTGAACAAAATAAATCAAACCAAACAATAATTTCACTACTGAATCAAATTAAAGACAGAATCATGGTTTTAAGGGTAAATTAGGGTTCTTGAACCTGGGTTTGTTTGGGGGTAAATCTCTGGGCAGGTAAACTTTGGGATATTTTTATATGTTTACTGGATTTGACTTCTTGACCGGGTGGGTAAGTTTAGGGGACGGGTATGGATTGGATATTAAGTGAAACGGGTATTAACCGGATATTGGACTTGGGCTTGTGATATATAAATGGGCCAAGGGTAATGGTTATGTTAAATTGGTTTGGACTTGTTTAGTAATCCAAGAGTTATCATAAGGACCAACCATGTAAATTCTAAAATTCCAAGGACTAGTTATGTAATTTCAATATGTGCATGAGCATAGAAAAGATGAAGAGTTTGTTTGTGGGTTTTGAATCAGGGTTATAATTAACTGATCTATAAATTACATGGGATGTCAAAATTAGCATAAAAATATACTACACTACGACACTACGTAATACAGTAAGTTTATATGAGAAAAAACAAGTACCTGTAAATGGGTTGCTTTTTTACCTTGGGTTAGACAGGGGCCGTTTGGTTTGCAGGTAGGTTTAGATTTAGGATTTGGATTTGGATTAAGATTAAGACTAGAATTTACACTCTGTTCTCGAGTGTTTTTTTTTTTTTTTTTTTTTTTTTTTTTTTTTTTTTTTTTGTGGAACATAAATGAAAGGTAAAGAAAAGTAAAGAAAAGAAGTGGAAAGAAAGGAAAGTTGCATTTATATTTCATTTTCTCGAGTTGAAAGAAAATGAACGGATATAGAAGGAAAATAAACAAAGTTGTGTTCTCGAGTTGGAAGGAAAAGAAAGAAAAAATTATAGTTATGCCTTTTTAAACATAGAAATATATCTATAACAAAAGATATATAAACTAATGAAGGTTATATAACTTAGTTTATACGGAGTAACAAATAGTTTATGTGTAAATTTGTTTCCTTCCAAATCCACCCATATTTGAGCGAAAAATTTTGTAGGAAAAAACTTCTTAATTTTCCTATTAGATCCTTCCTATTTCCTTTCTTTTCCGTATGATAAAAACTCGAGAACACAACAATTTTTCTGTTTTCTTTCATTTTCTTTCTTTTCCTTTCAAAAACAAACTTGAGAGCGCAGTGTTAGGTTAGGATTTGATGAAAGAGAAAATATATTAAAATATGATTTCATAAAGTTATATTATTATAAGAAAATAAAATTGTAGTTAAATATTATTATAAAAATTATTATTGTGAGTAGAAAAGATATGGTCCCACAATTTTATGGTAAACCCCCATCTAATTGATGTGGATTGTGAAAACCTCTACTATTAGGGTTTGAAAAGAAGATTAAAGTGAAACAAACACATTTTATTTACCATCAACCCATTGGACCCGCTATAAACCCTCCAACCAAACGGGTACTAGGTTTTTGGGAGCTTAGGGATTTGGCTTATTTCTTTTGCTTAATTTATGTTTACTAGAATGATACTCGCGTAATGCGGCAACGGGTACTCGATCTGTGACTAAATTTTATGGTGAACAAATGTTTTTCATTTATATGTTTTTTTAACAATAACTTTATGTATTTTAATTTCTGTTTAGCTACGTATTTTAAATTATTACATTCGGCCTTGTTGCTGATATTTTATATGTGTGTGAGAGAGATTTGAAATGGTTTGTGTATATTTTATATAGTAGATGCGGTTATATGTTTTTAATAATCATTATTGTTAATAATGATTTTTAGCGGTTACACGTAGGGCTGAGCATCGGTCCGGGACCAGACCGGACCGGACCGAGACCGAGTCCGGTCGAAACGGTCGGAATGCTCAGCCCTAGTTACACGTTTTTAATAATGAGCTTTGAAACCTGTATGTAATTTAATTTGATGTATTCAATTATATGCCTTCTTTTTAGAGTAAGTGTCTAGACTTATTTTTTTAAGACTTTCTTTTTAGAAATAACCTAGATGCATTGTAATGTAAAATTTATATTTTATTTAATTTTATCTTCCTAAATAACACATTTTTTTAGTCCTTTTGCATTTAAATCGGCTTACTTGCTTACTTTTCAAAAATGACGATGTAATTAATTAATAAAAGCTTTCAGAGTTTTTGTAACACTAGTAATTCAAGAGAAACCATATAAGATAAACAGACGAATAAATCAAAATAGAATTTAATCACATTTACGTAAACAACTGATGATATGACAAAGAAAGAATACGTAAATGTATTTTGAAAATACAATTGAGTTAAAGAGTGTTTCACAACCTCCACTCAAGAGAAAATTTATCTTTTGCTAAAACATCCTCAAACATGAACCATTCAACTACTTATGCTTAGGTCTAGAAATGATGGAACACATTCTGTAAGTTTCATAATTTACATATGTTCAAAACGTCTTTCGAGTCACGTCTAATGACTATTTAAATATTTCATTGGAAATATTCAAGTCATATCTAGTTGTCAATTGTTGTGCATCAAATCCCGTTGGATTTATCCTTTAAAGAATTTAGTATTCATACATGTAGTTGTTGACAAATATTTATGCTTCTGCTATAGTAATTAAAATTTAAAAGTTTTAACGTTATATGTTATTACATGACATAAGATGAGTTTCGGATTGGATCGTATTCGCTTAATTCTATAACCATATATATTATCCGACTACCTAATTCAGTCTCGAATAACCCAGATTTCGGTGATAATTACCCGAAACACTAAGTGTTTACACTTATGCAAAAGTACGGTATAATGGATGATAATTAACACTAAATTCCTTGATTGGTGAAACCAATACCTCAATTAAAGTTTGATGATGAAAAGCTTATACATTAAAACAAGATATAAATGTTTTAATAAAACCTATGTTACGAAGATGAATGCATGACATCTTTGTACATATTTGATTTGACATCAAAATTATTACCCTTAATTTAAGTTATATGCCATCCAACGAAACGGAAACACCTGAGATTACCTTTTATTTGCGTGAGATCGTGATTTAGATCGTAATCAAAGGGTAAAATATCCACGTGACGTGAGAACGGGCATGGATGATTTTGCAGTTTCTTATGTTGGATAACTTAATTGAGTTTTGTAGTGAGAACTGGCAACTCAAGGCATAAGATGGGATAAAACATGTTTACATGGCAATTGAAATTGGCTATATGTAAATCCCATAAATCTAGGAATTGCAATTGATATTGGCAATTGAGCAAAAGCTCTACCACTTTGTATAAGGTTCATTACTAGCAGATCAACTGACGTGATGAGATTATGACAACTTGGATCCTAGTTTTCAGTGAAAATTAAATGGTTATATGTTTATGAACCATGGGTATTTAATTTTCTTGAAAAGGTTAATTATCGAAAATACTAAAATTGAATTTTGTAATTCTTTTGAATGTATAAATGCAACATTTAACCGTAAACAAGGTTTAGTCTTTGATCAGTAAATTGATCCACTCTGCTTTCAAACAAATGTTTGATCGAGAATAATTTACCGATAAGACAAACGAAGTCTCTTTTCCATGGGAGAAGCATGAGACTCAATCCTATTCCTTTTCATGAATAAGAAAGGTATAATAGGAACATTTGAATTGTCTAAATTCTAATGTAACTCTTAGCAATGAATTGCACATCTTATTTTCCATAAAGATTTCATTACCCTCATTTGGTGAATGAATCCTTTGTAACAACATGAATGTTGGTTAACTGGAAAACATGTATATGAGTTACTAGATTAGAAGCTAGACCAATTACCGCGAAAATTGGTAAAAGCCAAACTATCATATTTTATCTAGTTGTTTTGCTTTAGCTTTAAAGGTACTACATACCAGTATGGGAATGGTAGGCCTGTTAAGGAAGAAATTGCATACCCAATTTTCAAGTTAATAACATTGGTGGATAACCCATCATTCATATAGTAGAATACACCTTTTAGTACCTTAGTAATGATTACGTATGGTTCTTTAAAGGAATAAGTCATTACGTTGTGTTTACGAGGGTGACTTAGACTGTTGTAACATTCACAACGTATTGGTCACTTTTGTTGAACGAACGATAAATGAAAGGATGTGGAAATTTCTTGGTATGCATTAGTAATGATTCCATGATTTTCCACATAAGATGATATACTTACTACCCAATAGGTGGTTACAATAATTGAACTTTTAACCCATACGTTAAAGAAGGAATTGTCCGGATGGTAAGGGTATGACCATACATCATGGAAATTTCGATTTCGTTTTGTTGATCTATTTTATACTATCAAACCGAAAATGGTTAAAAGCGCCATTAACCAGATCGAAGATTAGATCATTGAGTATATGTACAAAAGGTCAATTGGTTGTAAGTACAACAATGTTTCCTAAGTAAGTGGTTTACTCCCATTACTTTAGAAATACCTTTTATTCTACACGTTAAGTAACGATTCTCAATGTAATCTTAAATCTG
>BPTQ01000002.1:16561619-16578944 GCA_019973895.1 Chrysanthemum seticuspe
TCTTAGTGACAAAGTGTCTTAAGGGTTGTTAGGAGGGGATTTGACCTTAAATTTACTATGACTAACATCTTAGGTTCTTCTGACACAAGAGTTGGCTAGCCCACAAGATTATGGCTTGTGGTAAAGGCTGCGGAAATCCATAAATGGTAATCAACTCACCATGATGTTGACGGCATTCCATCAAAGAGTTGGCTAGTCCTGAGCAAACGGCTCCAGGTAAAGACACATCAAATCCGTTTATATGGTTGTTGGTTTGCCAATAAATCAGATGGTTATCAGTGTACCATAGTTTTCTAACTTAAACATTTGGCTACTCCAGTAGTGATGGCTATTGGTAAAGAGACATCAAATCCATTATTTTCAATGATTCACCTCTCACAGGAGTTAACACACCTGGAAGTGATGAGAATAGTATGAAACTTATATGCCTTGATGTACATGATGTCATATGTTGCTGCAAAGACCTGCCGTTTCAAAAGTTTGGTCATCATAGAGATGACATTGTTTTTGGTTCTTTGCTACTGATGTTCGAGAACAATCCTCAAGTTCTGAAGTGTTAAAGATTGTTGGGAAGGATTGTTGGGAAATTGTGTCATTCGTGCTACAATCCTCTAGTTCTGAAATTTTTAAAGATATGGAAACTGGAACTTAAATGATACAATCCTCTTGGATTCTACAATCAGTATCATTTAAATTCCAGTTTAGGGGAGGATTGTTGGGAATTCTGTGAAACAGTGATTCTGCTGATCGAGAAACAATGGATTCTGCTGAAGAAGAGTTTCTGCTGAAGTACTATAAACATACAAAGTAGGAACTATGCTGAAGTTATTCTACTGAAGTAGTGGAGATATAGGTCTACTGAAGTACTGAAGCCATGAATTCTGCTGAAGCAGAAGTGGATTCTGCTGAAGTGATAGATCAGCTGAAGTGGTATAGCAGACATAGTGATTCTGCTGATTGTGTGAATCCACGTAAGAAAGGCATGCGCAATATTATTTAATATTAGCCCATCATTATTATTGTACTGCCCAAGGTTAGCATGGGCATGTGTATGGTTTTTACATTTATTTATTTGCATGCTTGTACTTTTCCCTAGAAAGGGAATAGTGTTCCTTGTCTACAAAAGGAACATAGGCATGCTTGTACTTTTCCCAAGAAAGGGAATAGTGTTCCTTGTCTATAAAAGGAACATAGGTCTTATGTATTAAAACAACTTTTTCCAGAAAAACATTGAAGAAAAACCTCTTTAGAGAGGGTGAAAAGATCCATAGAGGATTATAGTTTTATTAGAAAAACCTTGTTGGTAACTTTGATTGTGTTCTTATTATTCCGCTGTGCATGTTCAATCATTGTTATTATATACTCTAGTTGAGTTCGGGTCTTGGATTTAACATAAAGCAAATGAGGACACTGAATGCTTTAAGTGTCACAAAAGAGGTCATTTTGCAAAAGACTATTTTTCAAAAACAATTTCTGAACCCTCTTATAAACCATCAGGGTCAAATCAGTCCTCAGGCTTTAGAAAATTTCAACCAAAAATCTATCAGTCTCATCAAAACTTTTAAAACAAACCTGATCAAAGCAAAACTGTTGATTTTGAAGCTAAGTATAGGAAAGTCGAAGTTAAGCTTGCATTGCTTGAGACCAGTCCCTCAGAAACAACAAAAAATGTTCAATCTGTGCAGGGTAAAAACAAAGGTCTTGTTGCTGAAACCTTCGACTGGGATGAAGAGCCAGTCTCATCTGATGATGAAATGGTGCATGTCAGTGCATTGATGGCCCTCTCAGAGGAAGACAAGCTAGCTATTGGAAAACATCATGCTAGGAATGGAGAATGGGTCAACATCACAATCAAGAAGGTAAATATTCTACTTTCTATGGATGATGACTCTGATTGGCAGTCTTATATGAACTATATTAATGTTGACCTTAAGTTTGTTGAAGAGCAACGATTGAATCTTTTTTCAAAGTACAACAAGCTAAGTTTTGAATTAAATAAGTGTAGAGATGAATTACTTTTGTTAAAACAAGCTAAGCTTGAGGCTGTCATTTTACAAATTCAAAACACTGAACTAGTCAAAAGAAATCAAGCTCTTCAAGATGAACTAAAAAGGGAAAAAGATATTATTGAAGGTTGGACTGCTAAGAATCCAAGGGTCTTTGATGCTGTGGGAGCCCCCAGTAGCAAAAAGAGAGTCATAGGTGAAACTCATCTCCCTGACTCTCACAACAAAGACCAGAGTTACAAAACATTTATGTCTGGTGGCATGATTACCAGTATGTTGACTAGTCCCAAGCCCAGTGATTGGACTGAACAGGTTAATCCTGAGAGTAAGCTTCCAAAATTTGATTCTGGAAGAATTCTAGAGCCTGAAAGTCAAGCTCTAAAGAGCATGCTTGGACTCCCTGATGTGCCCAGTAGTATCGAACACATCTCTGAGTCTGAAGCTGAATCTCAAGCACCACTTCCACCCCTGGAACCTCTTCAGGGTGCTGCTCCTAGCTCTGAGCTTACTCCATTGCAATACAATCCACACTCACCTAAACAAAGGTCCGGACTTGGTAGAACCATCCTGAAAAGACCATCAAAACCAATTCAACAAGAATCTACCTCCACTAAGACTTCCACATCCTATGTCCCCACTGAAACTGATCAAATTCAGCAACTGACTGAACTTGTGAGGAAGCTAATTGACAAGATGAATCCATTGAAAAAGTCCCTGAATCAATCAAGGAAACAAAGTCAGCTTCCTCTAGTTCCTCAAAGTCAAAATCCACCACCAAACCCAAGCAGAAGTGTGATCTGTGCCACTATACCAGTCATACCACTGACAACTGTTATAGAATCCTTTTTTGTATGATCTGCAAAAAGGATGATCACAGAACTGATGATCACTTACAATATGTAAGTTCTCTCAGTAAAGCAAACTATACCAAAGTTGGTCATCAGTATGCTTCAACATCCAAGTCTGCTCAAAATTTTAAAGCAAAACACTTTCCTCCTTGCCCACACTGTGGCTTTAATGATCATCATCCTGATGATTGTCTCATGAATAAATGTTGTGATATTTGCTGAAATCCAGCTCATAAGAAATCCCAGCATGACAGTGTCATTCAAGCAAGGAGAAGTTCCAAGCAACCCAATCACTGAGTCATCCTCAGTCTCCAAATGCAAAACCTGTGGTAGCATAATGCACTCAACCACTGACCATGAGTCAATTGCCAAATTCAAAGAGACCTTTAAGCCTAAGCCCACTAGTATGTGGGTCAGCAAGAGAAACTAATCATGTCTACTATTTGTGTAGAGACACGCCAGGGAGCCTATTTGGCATCTAGATAGTGGATGCTCAAGAAGCATGACTGGCGTTAAGGAGTATCTGCACAAATATGTAAAGGAACCAGGACCCAAGGTAGTATTTGGTGATAACTCATCATGTCCCACTGAAGGTTATGGTTCAGTATACTGCAGTGGAATAGTTTTCTCTAGAATAGCTTATGTCAATGGTCTCAAATACAATCTCATCAGTGTCAGTCAACTATGTGATGCTAAGTACATTGTGCAATTCAATGACAAACAAGGCACCATTTTTAATGCCAACAAAGAAGTTGTGTTGATAGCTTCTAGAAGAGATGATGTTTATGTCTTAGACATGTCAACACTCTCTCAAAATGGAACTTGTCTCTTTGCCAAAGCCAATGAAACTATCAACTGGCTGTGGCACAAGAGACTCTCACACTTAAATTTCAAAAACATCAACAAATTGGCAAAACAAAATAAGGTCCTTGGCTTACCATCACTGGTTTTTGCAAAAGATAAACCATGCTCAACCTGTGAGAAAGGCAAACACCAAAGAGCTTCTTTCAAAACAAAACAAAATTTCTCAATTAAAAGTTGCCTTCACCTCCTGCATATGGATCTCTTTGGACCAGTCAGTCCTAGATCAATCCAGCATGAGAAGTATACACTTGTCATTGTTGATGAGCTCTCAAGATACACTTGGGTATACTTTCTTTCCAAAAAGAGTCAGACAGCTGACATGCCATTCATCAGGAACATTGAAAACCATAATGACATTACTGTTAAACAAATCAGGACTGACAATGGCACTGAGTTCAGAAATGAAGAGCTTGAGAGTTTCTGTGATGAAAAGGGAATCTCCCAAAAATTTTCATCTCCTTACACCCCTGAACAAAACGGGGTAGCTGAAAGGAAAAACAGAACTCTCATTGAGGCTGCAAGAACCATGTTAAATGGCTCAGCTCTATCAAAACATTTCTGGACTGAAGCAGTCAAAACAGCCTGTTACACTCAAAACAGGTCAATCATTGTCAAAAGACATAACAAAACCCCATATGAGATATTCAAAGGTAGACTTCCTGATATCAGCTACTTTCACGTGTTTGGATGTCCAGTGTTTATTCATAACCACAAGGATCATCTAGGCAAATTTGATGCTAAAGCTGATGATGGATACTTTCTAGGTTACTCACTGATCTCCAAAGCCTTCAGGGTATTTAACACAAGGAGACAACAAGTTGAGGAAACCTTTCATGTCACCTTTGATGAGAGTTCAGAAAGCATCAGGTTCACCAACACCTCAGTGGAGGAAATAGGAATTGATAACTCATAAAGATATCCTCCTGATGAGTATAACACTGAATTCAATTCCTCATACCAAGCTGATGCTGACATCTCATATTATGTCTTGCCTCACAACCTATCACAACCAACTATCAGTGAATTCAGTAATAATCAATCAGTCCCTACTGGGATAGGTAACACTGAACCAAATGTTCAGGAACCTGTGATTCATGAACCCCAACCTGAACAAGACATCTCAACAGATGTTCTTAATGATTCTGTGGCTCATACACCTGAACTTAATCCTGAATCTCCAGTGACCTCTTCAAGCTCAGATCCTAGACCACAAAGTAAGTGGACAAAATCTCAGGACATTGAGCTTGTAAACATCATTGGTGAACCCACTGAGGGCATGCTCACTAGAAGCATGGCTGCTAAGTTAACAACAGCTTCAGCCAATGAATGTCTATATGCTGATTACCTATCAGATATAGAACCCAAAAGTGTCACTGAGGCTCTAAAACATCCAAGTTGGGTTCAGGCCATGCAAGAAGAACTTCAACAGCTTGACAAAAACAAAGTCATGACCTTGATCAAATGTCCTCAAGATGTCATTGTCATAGGAATGAAGTGGGTTTTCAGAAACAAAACTGATGAAAATGGCACTGTCATTAAAAACAAAGCCAGACTTGTAGCCAAAGGTTACAGTCAACAAGAAGGCATTGACTATGATGAGACATTTGCTCCTGTTGTAAGAATGGAAGCCATCAGGATCTTCCTTGCATATGCCACCTACATGAACTTCAAAGTTTACCAAATGGATGTAAAAAGTGCATTCCTAAATGGTGAACTCAAGGAAGATGTGTATGTTCAGCAACCTCCTGGCTTTGAGAGTAGTGAATTCCCTGACTATGTCTGCAAGCTTGATAAAGCCCTTTATGGACTAGAGCAAGCTCCTAGGGCATGGTATGAAACTCTCTCAGCTTTCCTTATTCAAAACAAGTTTGTAAGAGGAAAGATAGACAACACATTGTTTATCTATAGGACAAAACAAGATGTGATACTGGTCCAAGTATATGTTGATGACATCATCTTTGGCTCAACAAACTACACTCTTTGCAAACAGTTTGAAAAACTAATGACAAAGAAGTTTGAAATGAGCATGATGGGTGAACTCACATACTTCCTTGGACTACAAATCAGGCAAACTGATAAAAGAATCTCCATCAGTCAAGAGAAATACACAAGAAATCTCTTGAAGAAATATGAGATATCTGACTGTGCCTCAGTGAAGACACCCATGGTCTCTCCTAACAACCTTGGACCTGATCTCACTGGCAAGTCAGTCAATCAAACCCATTTCAGAGGGATTGTTGGCTCACTGATGTATCTAACTGCTTCATGACCAGACATACAATTCTCATTCTATCTAATTGCAAGATATCAGTCCAATCCCAAAGAATCCCATCTCACTGCAGCCAAAAGAATACTTAGATACCTGAAGGGAACCCCAAGCCTTGGACTCTACTATCCAAAGTGCTCATGGTTTGATCTCAAAGGGTATTCTGACTCTGATTATGCTGGCTGCAACATGGACAGAAAAAGTACCTCAGGGTCCTGTCAATTCCTTGGAGGAAAACTGGTTTGTTGAAGTGCTAAAAAGCAACAATCAGTGGCTATGTCTTCAGCTGAAGCTGAATATGTGGCTGCTGCAGGATACTGTGCCAATGTTTTATGGATGAAAAGTTAACTCAGTGACTATGACATCCATTACAAAATGGTACCCATCTTCTGTGACAATACCAGTGCCATTGCAATCTCCAACAACCCCGTCCTTCATCAAAGAACCAAACACATTGACATCAGATATCACTTCATCAGGGACCACATAATGAAAGGAGACATAGAGCTTCATTTCATCCCAACTGAATATCAACTTGCCGATATCTTCACCAAACCCTTGGATGAACCTACCTTTAGGAGACTGAAAGCTGAATTGGGAATGCTTGACATTGAAAGTCAACTATCTGGAAACCAATCTCAGTAAGTTTTCTCTGAAATGGTTCCTCCTCCCTGAATGAAACCCATAAACAATCCTGACTCTAGATATTGAGCATTGAATGAGTAACTAAATGCATCAAGTATTAGTTACTTACATGTCCTAGGTTGGAAATCACACCAATTAAATATAGGAATATATGTCTTTATATCTTACTGTCAGGGGTCCCTCATACTTACCTCATCCCACTTGGCATTAAATGCCTCCTCTCACATAAAATATCCTGTGGATATTTTATTACTGCAAAAGTGCACTTTTGCTGTACACTGCAACTATTTCCTTGAAAAACGGGATTTTACTGCGGGTAGTGGAGTGGTGGCATTAAATGTGGAAATTCAAAGCATTTTCAAAAACTGACTTTACAAATCCACATTTGTACACAAACTACCCCTCTCATCACTCTATAAGTACCCTCACAAAATCCTTAAAACAAACACAAAGTATTTCTGCTAACAAAACTCTGTCAAAATCTCTTTCAAACCCAGAAATCTTTGTGTTCTTCAAATCTTTTTCTGAAAAACCATCTCTGTAAACCTTTACAAAAGTTTTTCATCACAACTTAAGAGATTCAAAACCCTTTGATTGTTCTTGTTAAAATATTTTTCTCAAAACCCTAAAACCTTTTAATGGAAATGGCAAGAACACAATCTCTTCAGTTTGCATAACAGTGGGTAGGAGATCTCAGTAACGTTGAATTCAAAACCAATAATGTCATAGGCAATTTTGAATACCCACAAAATGTCCCAGCCTATAAGGACATAATGAAATTTTTGTACAACTGCCCACTGAAAACGGCCTTTGTTCAGTGTCCTTCTATACTGTACCAAAACCTCCTCAGGGAGTTTTGGGCTACAGCCACGGCCTATGACCCGTCACCCTCAACTAATGTGACAGACCTAAGACCACTCAGGGAGTATCTCATTAAGTTCAGTCTGTTTAATGGGGAAAGATCAGTCACCCTGGATTACAAAACTTTTTGCACCTCAACAGGGTTAGACTACAACAAGGGAGTTTATGTCGCCCATCCTGAACCCTCCACAGTGAAGGATGGGTTAAAACAAATAGTTTTGGATCCAAAATTTTTGGACAAGACCCCAATCACCAAGAATTCATTTCCCACGGCTTGGAAGTCCTGTTCACATTTGTGATTCAGGTTCTCGGTGGGAACCACTCATCAACTGAACAAGTTAACTCTATTCAGTTGATGATGGCATACTGTTTGATGAATGGGGTCAATGTCGACATTGGGGAGATCATTTACAGTGATCTTGTAACCAAGCTACTGAGAAAAACTAGGACAAAATACATTTCGTATCCTAGGTTTGTCTCATGTGCTTTGCAAGTGTTACTGGGTTGCAATTACCCTCAGGAAGAAAAATTTGGTGCCACACCTGGTATCCTGAGTCAATCTAATTTTCAAAAAGACCCATCCCAAGTCACTGATATTGTATTGACGGCCCATATGATTGCTGTAAACAATCAGAGGGATTCAGTGTCTCCAGAACCTGCTCCTAAAAAGAGAAAGGGGAAGTCTCAGATTGGGACTAAGACCAAACCCAAGTCTCAAGGACCTGAGGCTTCAGGAACACTGGCCAGAAGGCAAAGACGACCCAAGACTGATCTGACACCCACTGGAACCCAATCATCATCCACCCCGGTGACAACGAAGGACAATGATACATTACAATCAGTGCCCTTGGTCCCAACCACTACTCCCCAAGATCCAGAGGGAAACATACAACCCGCTGGTAGGGGAGCACCTTCCACTTCGCCCAATGATGACATTAGCAAATCACAACCTTTGTCAGAGGGCACACTGAATGATCCCAAAGACTCAGAGGAAACTAAACAACCCACTGATAGGGATATCACTGTCACTGACTCCGCTAAAGGCACTGGGAAAAACCCATCAGTGTCTCAGGGGTCTCAGGGGGACAAAGACTCAAAGGGAAAGAAACAACCCGCCGATACGGAACCCACCACCAATCCTAACTCTAGAGAAGGCACTGGGAAATACCCACCAGTGTCTGAGGGGTCAAAGGGGGGAAAGACTCAGAGGGATTAATACCACCCGCTGATATGGAACCCATCACCCCCACCTTATTCACTATGGCGGATGTTGCTGAGATACTATTTTCTGATGAAGAGGATGCTGAAAGTAAAGATGAAATTCTATCAGCAGGGGAAGAAGTGGACGCTGATGTTCAACCTGAACAAGAGCATCAGCCTGATCGACAAATGCCTAAATAGTCACCTTTCCGGCCTGAAGCCAATGACTCTGACTCCTCTTCATCCAGTTATGATGAATTCAGACAGTTTGATAACATTCTTCCAATTACTGAAAGGTAGCTAGTTATGTGGATCACCAAAGCTTCAAGAAAGATATACTCTGGGGTCACTGACACACTGTGGGATCAACATACTGACGCCGCTGCAAGTTATGCTGATCTAAAATCCGATGTGCTCACTATCAATGCTAACACTGATGAGCACAGAGATATTATGTATGAGCAGCTTCATAGATTGGATGATGACCTGGCTAAGTTTCTCAAACATCTTCAGGGTTGTGGGATAAAGATTGATAAAATCAGGGACTCGGTCAAAGAAGACCCATCACTCAACTCAAAAGTGCTAGAGGCTACTGAGGCTTACTTGAAGAATTCCTCAGCCCTTACTGAACTGATCACAATGCTCAAGTCTGCCAATGTTCAGGGTCTTTAGACTTCAGTTCAGTCTCTTCAGGCAACACTGGGCTCTTTGGATGCTCATGTGACCAATTTAGCTAAGGTTTCCTCATCAATGGCTTGGAATCTTGGGCCACGCATGACAGCCTTGGAACTTTCTAAAGCTAATCTGGAAACTAAGGTCACTGGTCTTTAAAAGGATACATCTGATATCAAGGCTATGGTCATTGAAATCTACCAAGCCTTCAAAGGTCAAGCTACCCAAACTCCCCAGTGTCAGAGCCAACTCTTGCTCTCACTGAAGTTGCCACAACAGTTGAGGGGGAGAAGACTACTGAAGAGACTTCCTCTCACACTGAGGGGGAGCCCGCACCACCAGTCCCAGCTGTACCAATTTCATCAATCCCACCCTTATCATCATCAACAACAACAATAGTATGACAGTCACACCCATCACAACAACAACACCACCACTGGCAGCATCATCTTCTTCAGGCCAGGACAAAGGAAAAGGCATAATGAAAACACCACCTGAGCCTGAGAAGATTCCCTATATGATTGGCGACACTGAGTACCTGCTTACCCCACAACAGCTAAGTGCCTACCTCGCAAAGGAAGATAGGAAAAAGAAACTTACTGAGGAAGAAAGAAAAAGCAGAGAAGCACTGGTAAAAGTTGTCGCTGAGGAAGCTGAAAATATTGGAATTGATCCTACGAAGCTTCAAAAGGGTCAGGCTGGACAAAAGTTCAAGGATGCTCATGCTGCTAAGATGGCTGAAATGAGAAATCAGCTGGAAGAAAAGACAAGGAAAGCTGCAGCCATCAGGAAGGCAAGAATTGATCATTACAACTGGTCAATGGCTAATAGAAGGCTGCCTGAGAAAATCACAGATGTCAGAATCATCCCCAAGTCCAACCACTGGCCATGAATGTTTATAGTGGGGATGACAAAAGACACTTCGAGGTTCATGATCCCCTAAAATTCACTGACTTTGGGATCACTGAACTCGATGAGCTAGGTCCAATAATTGAAAAGAAGCAGAATGCGGTGGTTAAGGAGCTGATGAAAATGCTCAGCAAGAGATATGAAATACTGAGGGATGCACCAGCCCAACTGGGAATTCAACCAGCCTTAACTGCACCACAAGGATCTCAACCTCAGTCATCCAAAGGCAAAAGAAAGAGGGTTGAGTTCCAGCCTGAGTTCAAAGTGCCTGGACTAGAGTGTAATAGGGAGCTACCTGAAGGGGTAAAGTTTGTGAACTGTCTAGTGATAGAAAAGCCTGAAAGAGGACTTTTCTACATTGATGTCTATGGAAATCCAACATTCCAAAGATGGAGTGACATTGACCTTGCAGGGGTGCCTACAATGGCAAGTTCTCTACCAGTGGCTGCTCAATTCAATACTCCTGAAAATGTCAGGTTCTGCAAAGACCTAAATGCCAAGTTAAAAGAGCACCCTGACAAGGAAGCACTCCTCAAGAAGAAGGTTAAGCTTAAAGCACTGGGAATCTATCTTGACTTACATCATTTTGATTTATCTTTTTGTACTAGTGATAGGAACCATGTAATGTGATCAATAAAAGATGTATGTTTTGTTAAAATACTCAGTGTTCTTTATTGTATTCATTAGTACATTCAATGTAAGAAGAAGCCATTTGCTCACTTACACTGATCAAACACTTAGGCTATTTGTATATCCAAATAGGGGGAGACTGTTGGGTTCAGTAAATACCCAAACCCCTTAATCTAGGATTTGAATAGAAAATAGCCCAAGTTTTTAGACCGTTAAACACTAACAGGTCACTGAGTGCATAGTCTCTCAGTGTGCCATCTTCAGGATACTCAGTATGAGGCAAAGAAGAAGTCTCTCCACTTAGTAAGGCGAAACTTAATGGGTAAAGACTGAGTCAAAAAGAAGATGGTGGATTCAGTGAGTGATGACAATAACTCACTGAATCCCTAAGACTCCTCTCCAACTACTTACACTAAAGACAAACTGAAGTAGAAGACTGAAGGATATGAAGACTGAAGAATGAGCGGGATAAGGCGGGATAAGTTTGAATCAGATATGACGAAGTCCTTATCAACCAAAGTCAACTTTCCCTGAATGGCAAACGATCAGGCTCAGTGTCATCACTGACCTTTGGAAAGCAGTCTTGTCTCTTACCTAAAATAGTCTTTGTAAACAGAGACAAAATACATCAGTATTTTGTCTTCTGTAAGTTGTCAGTTTGTCACATAGGAAAGATTTAAAACTCATACTTGTATAAATAGCATAAGAGATGGAGTAATAGATTAAGCTTGTGAATTGTAAAAACACACATACACGCAAGCCATCTTTTCACTCCTCCAAATACAACTTAATCTCTGAGATAGCTCAGTGGGTTCTTATAGTTGTGCTCAGACTTAGCCTGAGCTTAGAGAGGAGTCACCAACCTTTAGCATTTCAATCCCAAGTACTATTCCGCAAGTACTTGGGTAATGTATTCTTGTTTGATTCATTTCTAATAAAGAATATTATGTCGTAAATTAATCTGTGTGTTTTACTTACATCTTATCAGTCATAGATTCACTATTAACTTGTTTTTAATACTTAAACTGTTTTTACAATAGTGAATAGGGAACAACATAATAAGTGTGTCCTCTCTTGAGAGCATGTTACCGAGGGTGCTGATAATTAAAAATGCTTTTGTAATTTCAATTATTAAGATTTACACTCCATTTAGTGACCATGAAATGAAAATATTTATTGAGTTCTCATTTTATTTAAAAGAGTCACTTACACCGTTCACTCCTGTAGTTTGGCCATAATAACATCGCAAGTCACTCGACTTTCATTTTTGCATGGTCCGTCTTTATAATGAAGTTTTGTAACACTATTCGTCATTATCAGTAACAGTTAAGGGACTTGCAATGCTATTAAAGCCGAACCACATGGACGAACGGTGTAATTTATAAGGACGAAAGATGTTACAAAACCTTATTATAAGGATCGATCATGCAAAAATGAAAGTCGAGGGACTTGCGATGTTATTATGGCCAAACTGCAAAGACGAATGGTGTAATTTACTCTATTTAAAATGTGTGATTAGAAATACTTCTTACTCTTCTTATTTTAATTTGTTTCATTGAATACTTTCCTCATACACGGGCTCTAAACTAGTTAAACATGAAAATTTGAATTACTACTTTTCTTCAGTGACATGAAAACCTCCATAATCCAACAATACATGTTTTATTGTCACACATTTCAAACAAAGTGAAAATGTTGTCTATCAAAACATGTTTTATTTGTTTAGGCTCTTTAAAAACATCATGGGAAATGTCCATGGGTGTTTAAGAGTCTTGTACACTTTTTGTGATTAATTATATTTCTCCTTTCACAAAAAAATTAATAAATAAAAAAAAAAGGAAAAAAAAAAAAGAAACATCTGATTTAGGTAACACGTTTGATTTAGGTGAGTGGAAAAGGATCAACGTACTTCACATTTTTGTTTTTGACTAAATCAACTTCTTAGGAATGTGGCTATTGTTTTTTTCTTTTCTTTCTTTTTTCTTTTGTTAAAACTTAAAAGTATGCTTGGCTATGAAGGAGCACATATATGAATTGATGACTTGTAATTTGGTGATATTTTTTTTAGGTCATTCAAGCCATTTATTGTCATGTTTCACTTGTTTATGATAGACTTGATACTTAAAACAATAAAATGTTGATTTTCAGATATCACAAAGATGGTAGAAGGAATGGATGAAATTAAATAGCCAAGTTCGAGTCAAGTAAAGAAGACTTTAAAGCTGAACTACGGCTTGAGATCCATCACCTCCGTCGTCTCATATTCTAAACGAAGAAAAAAAGTTGAGATCTCTGTTCAATGGTTTTGACAAGACGTGGTTTCGCCTGGAAGATATTAACTTGCATGTATGCGTTAGTTAAGAGGAAATTGAATTTGATATCCATTAATACCCTGTACCAAACAAAATTATAACACAAAAACACCTCACAAATCACAAGAAGATAGAATGTTTCTTGTTTTTCTCACTAGAAACAACAACAAACCATTCTTGTTTCTTTTCTTCTTTCTAATCTCATACTAAAATAGCCACAAAGAAATTCGTTGATTTCTTCCACACGAATTTCAAACCAACTTTTCTTGTATTTATTCCAAAACCGAACAACGCAAGCACCCCTTTTAGTTTCTCTTTTCCAAACGAATCAAAATAGCATTGTTTGGTTTTCGATTTGTAATCTTGAAAAAGAATTATTTTTTGAATCTTGTTGGTTTTCAAAACAGGTTGATTGGATTTGTTTTTCGAGTGTCAAATCTTGTTTGGTTTTCGAGTGTCAAATCTGTTAAAAATCTATAGTAATTTCTTTTTCTTTTGAACTGTGGATTTTTTTTTTGTTGATTGGATTTGTTGTTAGTTGTTGAATGAAGTTGTAGTTGGATTTTTGGTTGATTGTATTTTTTTTCTTTCGAAGGGGTTGTTTTTTAAGTATTTTTTATTTTTACCTTAATGTTTAGTAACATTTAATTCAATGATGTTATCACTGAAAAAGGATGTTGTGTTCGGAAAGTAGCCGGAAAACATGATGGGTGAGCGGGTGTGTGGTTGCTAATTAAAGGGAATTGTGAATTTTTTTGGATATGTTTGAGTTTATGCATTTAGTAGTGGGTTTCTTGAAATTTTTGGCAAAAAATTATAATGAATATGATAATTGAGGTTTGTGAAGGTGGTTGGAGGTGATGAGAGTGGTGGTGTACGATGGTTGTGGTGGTGGGTGAATATAATGATAGGTGGTTATGGTTTAAAGAAGAAGCTAATATTAAGAGGCCCGGGTACAGTGGCTGGTGGCTCAAGCCATTGTGCTCGGCGCGAGCATATGGCACGACAACCCACACCGGGGTTGGGCTGGTAAGGCCTGGCGCCGTGGCCACCAACTCACGCCAAAGGGTGTTTTTTTTTGTTGGTTTGTTTGTTTTTGTTTTTGTTTTGGTGGGTTTGTTTCTCTTTTGTTTGTGTTTGTGTGTTGTGATGTGTTTTTTCTTTCTCTCTTTTTTTTTTTTGCAGGTTTAATAGAAGAAGGTAGAGAGGATGAAGAAGGGAGTATGGCTGCGTATGTAATGTTTTAGAGTGCAGTAAATGAATGAAAACAACCTAGGGTAAAAGTGTACTTACTAATTGGGCTTGGACTGTGCAATATTTACTATTTAGTTGGGCTGAATTTTTTGTTTTGTTTTTTTTTTGGCAATTTTTTTCCGAATTTGTTTTTGTTTAATGACAACTTGGGTTGAAATTTAGCGAATTAAGTGGTTAATGGTAGTATTTGGGTTCGGGTAGATTTATATTATCCCAAAACTAGTTTATTGTTATGTTTACGTCAAACTTTTATTTTACGTACTTTTTGTATTTAATGTATTTTTTTTATGTAGTATGTTTTTATTAATGAAATTAAATTTTAGTTATATATATTGTTTTATTTAAAAAATGTACAACGGCACCACAAAAACTGGTGTTATGCTAAGGAGGGAGGTTTTAGTGCCATAGCCAAAAGTGGTGCCAAGGGAAAAAAGTGATGAGGTGGCACCACTTTTTTCCATGACACCACCCACGGCACCAAACGATACCTAGCACTCTTAAAGAAGAAGAAATGGTTGGTGATGGTGGGGTTTTTTATTTGTTTATGTGTAAAAGAAAAGAATATACAAATTTACCATTATACCCTATTTGAGTATCAAGTAGGGTGACTTAACGAAAGTTAATGAAGGCCGTTAATGTGAAGGACTAACGATACATAACGTTTCGCATTTAAGGATGGATGGTGCATTTTTTTTCCGGTCAAAGGACGAAACTCCTCGGTCAACGTAAACCACAAGGACGAACGGTGTAGTTTACTCTAAAATATGTATAAAAACTGAAATGATAAAAGTAAAGGACAGAAAATGTGAAAAGAACAAATAGAAAGGGGTATAACTTAGCAAGAGAGCCAAAGTCACTCACCAATATCATCATCTCAGTCATTAAGCTGAATTGAATATCTGAAAACAATATTAACACTAAAATCTCTAAACTCTCAATATCTGAAGCTGAAGAAGAAACATTAATAAATTTCCTTGATTCACTGGATCATTATTTAATATTAATCGATTCATTATCCAACACTCTTCTTCGTCAGGTAATCAATTAATTCATCTTATTATTATTCCATCTTATTATTTCTTATATAATAAACTTATATAAGCTCACCACGTGTCTCAAAATAAGCCAGAAAATTAGGGCTTATCAAATATAAGCTGAAATGAAATAAGCTCATAAACCCACATATAGTGTATGTTTGGCGCAATAGGCTGGGGTTGGGGCTTTTATTATAAGCAGAAAGTTGAAAATTATATTTTTATAATGTTGTTAGGCGAATTAATTGGAGCTGAAGCTTATTAATGTAAATTCACATAAAAATACATCAAATTAAATTGACATGTATTTCCAGCTTTTACGTAACAATTCATTATATTTTTAAGTGTATTTAAGTAATTTAAATAGCCATAAGCCCCATTTTATGGGCTTGGGCTTATAGAGGCTTACGGCTTATTTTATAAGCCATAAGCCTCCATAAGCCTGTGTGACAAATGAGACTTATTTTATTAACAGACAAAGCCCAAGCCCCAATAAGCCTCTCATAAGCCCTCGCCAAACATAGCCATAAGCTTAAACAAACACCCATTTATATAAGCTTATTCTGACATAATAAATATATATAATTTGGAAAGTTTCAAAATAAGTCACAAAAAGTGAGCTTATGAAACATAAGCCGAAACAAACACCCCATTAAGCTTATTTGCCCGGCTTATTCAACTTTTGAAAAGCCAAAAAGTTTGAGCTTATAAATAACAACTCTAGACAGATTATATACCCTTGCCTCAAAATTTTAACAAGCCGGCCAATTCAGCTGAAACAAACTTATTTATTTTACAATTTTACTACCGGTTGTGATGTGCGATTATTATTCTAGGAACTTGTGCTTTTAGGATGCTTATGTCTCTATGTTTCGACAAACAAAAGTGGAGTCTGTTTTTTTGGGCTTAATGATAATCCTATGTAATTCAGGGATGGCTGGAATTAGCTGGTGCTCGCTATTCGATGGGCGCTTCACGTGTAAACACCGCCTTGCTTAACCTTCAACCACATTCCGCTGCTACCACAGTAGAGATTACTCACGACGATGATGGTACCATCTTCTCTTTCACCTTAACCACAAATATCCTAAATGATTTGCTCGATTAGTTTAGTATTACTTCAGAACGTATGATATGATATGTATATATTCACTATCGAGCCTTTTTGTGAAAATGTCATGTATATTCACCTTCCATGGCAAAGGCTAAAAAAGATGACAATTTATTTAGGTGCCGGTTCGGTATATGTGTAAAATCAAAATTGTAAAAAGTAAATGGGTCAAGTGTATTTTCATCTTATTCAAAAATTTAGATTTGTGTTGAATAATATCGATTTTCTAATCTTATTTGGTACACTGATTGTATAGAAAAAATATAATCGACCTGTTTCAACATCACCCGTTTGACTTATTGCCAACCCACCCGACCCTCCCATTTTTTCCACCTCTGCCTAAAAGAGATCAAGTAATAGTTATAGTTTCTTAAGTTTTAACGTAAACATCAAACATCGATTCACACAGCCATAGAAGTTGGATCCGATCTAGTTTTGACCCGTAGTTTATGGCTTATTCTCTGATTCACAAGCAATTTGAAGGCATAGACTTAATAAACAGCTTTACTTTGTTAGTTTTGATGACAAGTGAATAGAGATCGGATCGTGAGAAACTTATCAGACAACCTTTTTTGTTTGTTGTGATATCTAAAGGAAATAACAGTTTAGTTAAACTATTTTGCTTAATTAGGTAGATCAGGTTGTAAAGTTTCTGGGGTAATAATGTAAAAGTCATCTTAAGCAAGTTTTAGCTAGTGCACATTGTATAACTT
>BPTQ01000002.1:16578954-16604126 GCA_019973895.1 Chrysanthemum seticuspe
TGAAAAATGTTAAAACTAAAATGTGTATATGGCTTGGCCGTGGATTTATTTAACAGTAGAAAAAATCGGAAACGGTACCTTCCACTTATATGTACTGTAAAAGTGTTTTTCCGAGCTATCACTTATATATGTATAGTATAGTATGCAAGACTTCATTATGATTTGATTAGCTCGTTTAGTAAATCCTATAAACACCAATTCCACTTTCTCTTCTACCATGGTAGTAGCAGCACTCATTAGAGATGACACCATCGTCGCCTTACACCAACTTCCAATTCGTTCCACAGTAGAGATTACTCACGACGATGATGGTACCATCTTCTCTTTCACCTTAACCACAAATATCCTAAATGATTTGCTCGATTAGTTTAGTATTACTTCAGAACGTATGATATGATATGTATATATTCACTATCGAGCCTTTTTGTGAAAATGTCATGTATATTCACCTTCCATGGCAAAGGCTAAAAAAGATGACAATTTATTTAGGTGCCGGTTCGGTATATGTGTAAAATCAAAATTGTAAAAAGTAAATGGGTCAAGTGTATTTTCATCTTATTCAAAAATTTAGATTTGTGTTGAATAATATCGATTTTCTAATCTTATTTGGTACACTGATTGTATAGAAAAAATATAATCGACCTGTTTCAACATCACCCGTTTGACTTATTGCCAACCCACCCGACCCTCCCATTTTTTCCACCTCTGCCTAAAAGAGATCAAGTAATAGTTATAGTTTCTTAAGTTTTAACGTAAACATCAAACATCGATTCACACAGCCATAGAAGTTGGATCCGATCTAGTTTTGACCCGTAGTTTATGGCTTATTCTCTGATTCACAAGCAATTTGAAGGCATAGACTTAATAAACAGCTTTACTTTGTTAGTTTTGATGACAAGTGAATGGAGATCGGATCGTGAGAAACTTATTATCAGACAACCTTTTTTATTTGTTGTGATATCTAAAGGAAATAACAGTTTAGTTAAACTATTTTTCTTAATTAGGTAGATCAGGTTGTAAAGTTTCTGGGGTAATAATGTAAAAGTCATCTTAAGCAAGTTTTAGCTAGTGCACATTGTATAACTTGAAAAATGTAAAATCCTTAGTTAAATACTTAAGAGATGATGTGATATGTAAATATCATATTCTGTGTCCCAGACAATTCAACGTGTGACGTAATTTTGTAAGAATATGTGATTATAGCTAAATGTCTATATTGAAATGGTCATCGTTGTCAACCAAACTAAATTGAACCTGTAATTTAAGATGGTAGCTTAGTAACTTTTATCCAAAGTTTATGTCAATAAGGCAACCTTGTCATAGTCGGCCCCAAATGATACTTGTTGCAACTTTCATGAGACGCGGGGACTAAAGATGATCTTTTAATCTTTGGATCCTCATTATATATTTTTTTTTTCTTATGTTTGTCACACTTATGTGTTGTCTGGTGATTTAGGCTCAGAAATGTCATGTTTACAAGTGTAGAAAAGTGTTAATTAGTTTCACCTCTGTTTTAGGTAGTATCATGACAAAGTCGCCAAAGTTCAATTTATGCAAATGGGCATCTCCTGACAATAAAGACTCCTCTTTGGAGAAGGAAAACATTGAGGAAGATGAGCAGTTAAAAGATAATATTAGCAGCCAACGCGATTCTGGTAAACATATCTAATTACCTATAATGCGCACGACAATGGTTTGATAATGTTTTATTGGGCAGTGCTTATATTGCAATGCAAACTGGTTATCATAGTAAAACAATGTATAGTAACGCTGTTCCTTATCAAAATCTGTGATTTTTCCAAGCTACCTTCACTAATGAGAAATGTCTTTTGTTTCTTGTAAAGAAGTGTAGTTTGACTTTGGAGACTATTTTAACCTCAAATTTTATTGAAAAACTTACACCTACAAGCAAGAATTCTCGTCTTTCATTCCAAATGAGAGACGTTTCAACCTTTTGAAACCAAATGTAAACACATTTTTTTCCATATACATAATTGATGTGAGTTTGTTTACTTATTTGTAATTTTTTATATGTCGATTTTTGCAAATTTTGATGATATTGCTAATTTATAATTTGTAAATCCATGATATTTTTTGAAGTCTAACTTCTTCGTTTATCATATGGAAGGATTAAACTCCAAGAAAAGTTTTAATTATCGCAACTTTGTGTGAAGTTTTAATGGAAGGATCTGTTATATTTACCGACTACTTATAAAGGTTTCTTTGTTCATAAAGGAAACCAGGAGAGTTCACTGGAAAGCAGCATTGAATCTGTTACTAATGCATCACCAAGACAAAGCAACGGATCTGAAATCAATGCATCACCACGTAAAATAGAGAATCCTGTGAGTGAATCAGTACGATTCTGAAGTTTGTTTCAACTTCGTTTGTGACAATTGTAGAAATATATTTTTGCAAGAACAATCATTAGTTTTTAACCAACAGTTGAAGAATGATGATTTGAGAAGTAACCACTAAGTTGCTATTTTCATTAAACGAAGAGAGTTTTTCTGTTCTTCAAGTATTTTACGATTGTGACTCCTTTGCTCCACCCTTACTATCTTCTTTTTGTATGCAGCTTCAGAAAGAACGAGCAAAGGTACTATCAATGTTTGGGACTTTAGTTTCACCCAAGCTTCGGGCCTCTCAACTTACATTTGAGACAGGTGAATTCAGAAAGCTATTTATAGAAAATTGTCAAACTCCGAGCATAACGATATCTATTGTTCATCATTTTTCCAGACTTGTGTTAAAAAGAAATCATTATTTCCTTTGTTGTGCAGCGCTAGAAACACTCGTAGAAATAGCAAATGCTCGTACATCTATTCTTAAATCTTATGAGGTGTTACATGGGGATATGAAAAGCACCAAGGAATGACAAGTGATAGGGTTTCAACTGTCCAAAATTGAATAATTGAAGCAACGGCATTCACGTGTCGAGAACAAAAATCAATGCTAAACACTCCAGCTTAGACTTCGGATTTTGTTCATCAGATAATGGATCTTGAAATTTTGTGTAACAGTTTATGAACAAAAAATCTTGGATCGTTTTTGTTTGCAGCAATTATACATATAGTAATTTGAGGATACAAAACGGTGCCAAAAGGTGTCGTTTTGATTCCCACCTCTTTCGTTAAGCCCAACTGCTCTGTCCAGGCCCAATATCTTAGCTTTTTTTTTTTTTTTTTTTTTTTTTTTTTTTTCTCTCGCGCTCTTTTATATTGACTATGCCACCGCTTCAGGTTTAATAGTTATCTTCTTCTCACGCCTTTTCTGGAAGTGTCGCTCTGGAACTGCAGACGGTGTCTTTTCTGGAACCGCTGTGTTGTCTTCTGTTTTTGTCTCTTCATGTTTCTAGAATCTGTCTAAAACTATCGCCTCTTCCACAAGATCGAGTGGACCGATTATTGGAAGTAGAAAAGAAACCGATTAGCTAATAAGGAAGAATCAGGTGGAGTCGATTAATCATGCTGATTCCTCATGTTTAAGGTAGCTTATTTATTATTAAAGCTCTCTTTTTTTTAATAAAAAAAAGAGGCCTGAATTTGATGTTTGTTTTTAACAGGTGATGTGAAGCCATGCGTTCGTGTAAGCTGTTGATGAATAATGGTTAGATTTTTTAAACTTTTGTTTTTTCTTATTGTTAGTTTATGTTGTTTGATGGAACTGTCACATGGGCTTTTGGTAGTTCTTCATTTGGTTAACGGGTTTGTGAGATTGATTTCTTGAATCATCAGCTCATTTACAAGAGTTTAAATTACTTAAAAAAAAGGTTATGATGATGAGCTATCGAGAGTCCAAAGAGGTAACATTTTGTGTCTTTCTGCTTTAGGAAACTTAGTGCTATCGATTTTGGGTGGGTATAGTTTAGAGCATTTAGATTCAACTGTTTATGTATCAATAATTAAGCACTTTAAGATAAGTAATTTGGTACCTAATTATTTTTTAATGTAGATAAAGTGTTTATAATAGGCTGTATATTTGCAATGGGTGATTGTGTTTATTGTTTAAGAGATTTTTAATGTGCAGAGAAAGTTGTGGGGTTTTGGTGGCGGTTGCATTGGTTCACGACAGCTCATAACAGGTTCGGGTTCAAATGGATTAGTTTTCGCATAAATGTCGTATCTATTACAAAGTGATGTAATTGGATGCGTATTTTCTGGATTTCTCCTTTGACATATGGTATATATTACGATGGAGTCAAGTTTCATATGCTTAAAATATGGTATATATGTATATGGAGTCAACTTTCAGATAGCTGCAACGCCTTATCTTGATATCAAAGCTATGTGCGAACAACTATCCAAGGTAAGTCAATGGTGATTTCGGAATGATATACATTCACAATTGAGAGTGATGTTTGCCTGTTCCTGATTTTCGTTGTTTGTTTAGGCATGCCTGCGCAAACATCAGCTAATCTCAGTACTTCACTTGGAAATAACGGATCTGAATGCGCGGTCAGCCGAGGTTATTTGCTTTCTTTTTGTTGATAGCAGTTATTCAGTGGCGTATGAACATTTTCTTTTCTTATGCACATTCTGCTTTTATTTGTACAGCTCGAGCTACATTTCTGGGTGCTGCTAGCTCTATTAATGTCACATTTTACACACGAGCTAGCACAAGGTACATCTCTCTACTTACGTGTCTCGGTTTTAGTTAGTATCGTGTTTGGTGGCGGTGACGTATCAGTGTCTTATAAACGTTGTTGTTTTAGTTGATGTGCTCACTAAAGAAGTATTGGGTAGCGTGATAGTGGTTCAAATAAGTAGCTCAAATAAGTTGAATAAGTCAAAATCAGAAAATTATATTTTCAAAAACGATGCTTTTTAACGCTTTCTTCGACTACTATACATGTGAAATGAGTTACGTTAGTTGACATGTAATTTTTTTTTTCTTTTTACATTAACTAATATCAATATGAATGTCATTTACAATCATAATGATATTATACAAATAAAATAGATTTCGAGAGTTGCATACAAATCTAAAAAATACGTCAATATAATCATTGGTAAGTAGATATATGTGAAAAGAGGCGCATATGAACTTGCTATGGAGTTAAGTTACATGGTTCCTTTGGGTTGATTGCTTGAACAAAATTGCATTGGTGGAGGTTGTAGAGCTCGCGTAACAAGTGCAAACCAGTAATTTTTTTACTAATTAAAAACATGTGGTCAATCCTATGCACATTTATTCTTTCATATCTATATAACTTATACGTTAACAAATAATATTACCAAATGCTAGAATAGCAATTATTTTTTTTGGGTAAAAGGGCCTTAAAACCCCGGTAAATCCAAAAAACATCACAATTATGTAGTAACTAGTAACTAATGATTTTGGACGAAATGAGGAAGAAGTCTGTTGAGGACCGTCTTGCCACTACAGGCGAACGTTTAGATTTGGGGTATGGTGTTTGGGCTCGGTGCTGGTCTTACTGTAGAGACATCGGTCCTTCACAGCTTCCCACTACCAAGTACGATTGCCACAAAAATTTGATCCCGGGTTGTCTACCTTTATACAATTGTTATGCTTTAATTGAATATAGTATAAGATAAATAGTTAGACCATAGAAGTATGAAATCATATCAACAACCTTTAACTCATTGTCCTTAAGAGTATCTGACATTTGGGGGTGGTTCTAATGTCTCCAGATGGCGAGCTCCAATTATCATATTGTTACCTTTTACAAGTGCATCATATTGTTGGACTGTATTTTTTGCAAACTTTTTGTTTAGCCAAACAATAAAGATTGCATATCTCGCCCAATTGAACAAATTTTAAATGTGAAAATGAAGAGCAATTGTTTTTTCCATTGTTGTAGGCTATTTCTCTAAGAGAGACGGAAGACGTTGCATCTTTAGAGGGGCAGCTTGGTCTATCACTGTATAAGCAAGAAAGAAGCAGCAATGGAGTGGGCCGCCTTAAGTTTAACGTTTTCGTTTTTCTATAGGTACAAATAATGTTTTAATGTTTTTGTTTTTCTATAGGTATTGAAGGATTAGTATCTGACTGATTGGTGGTCGGGGCTAATTGACGGGCTGGGTAACGGGTCAAAACAAGTACTCTGTAATTATGTAGTTCAAGTCATAATAGGTTAATCATGTTGGGCTTTGCTTACTAATGCTTTGAATTATGTAAATGTATAAAATATCAGAATACTGTAGTATTGCAACAATCTGATCATCATTTTTACTACGCTCTAGCTGAATCAGTTTGACCCACTCAGCCTATTTGACCTTTATTTTATTTTTTTCTAAATTTATTTCTTAACAACCCGCTAAAATCCTAAAGGCTACCTGATGCGCTCCAGAACAGTCAAGGTTTATCACACAAGCCTGCCACTTGTGAATGGCAGACCGTAACAACCTTAAAACGGCTCAGGAACGAAATCAATGAAGATCTGAGGAGTATAGAGTCTCCCCGGGTCGTTATGTCCCAGCGAGCTATGCAATGGATTATCAAACGTATAGTGATCGAGAGATTTGAATGGAAAAAGGATAGTGGTTGATTTATACCTAAAGAGAAAGCCCATAAACTACAGGGGCTTAAATGCAAATTAGAGGAAATTAAAAAGATAAAATCTATTAAATAAACGCTATCACTATATTTAAAATGATGTTTTTGTTTTTATGTTTTTATAAAACTGGAATTAAAATCTACGTGACGTACAAATAAAAACGTGAAACTTACACAATATTAACCCTAAAAATATGAAAATGATATTTTTACAAACCTAATGATAAAAGAAAATATTTAGAAAAAGAAAATTATTTTTATAACTAATTATCTAATTATTATTAATTAAAAACTATTTTTAACTATTTAATAATTACCTAAAATACAAGAAATTAGGAGATAAAGCTAGAAAAATAAAATTAAGACTTGGAAAAGTCTAAAATATCAAAATAGAATTTTCAAAACTATTTTTGTAATTTTCTGATTATTTTTCTATTTTCTAGGAATTTTAAACTATTAAAAACTAATTAAATTACTAAAAATTACAAAATAAACTATGAAAAATCTGGAAAATTACTTTTTTTACTTTTTATATTTATCTAAACCTAAGAAAATTGAAAAATTATTTTTTTGAACCTTTTCTTATTTATTTGTATTTAAAGCTAATTAAAAATACTTAAAAACTAATTTAAATTAAGAAAAATAGCAAATCAACTTGGAAAAATCTGAAAATTTCAGGAAAAGTCTAAAATTATATTAGTAATCTAAGAAAAATGGAAAAAAAGGGCTTGTGTGGAGAAATATGAAACTGATGTGGAAGTGCTTATTGAAATAAGCACTTGATTAAGCAAATGGAATCCAAAGTTTACCAAACTGATATACAAGCAATAATAAGCTAAGAGAACTAAAATGGAACAAGTACAACAAGCTATAACCTCAGGATCACAGGTTCAACAGATTTGATGAATTGATCTAATAAGCTAAAACAATTAAAGGGGTGCTTACTTTGGACAAAGAAATAAGCACTCAAATAAGCTGGAAACAGGAAAACAGAAATTGGAACCTAGACTAGACCTGGGTGAGACCTTATAATCCAAATATCAGACCTAGGTGAGCTCAATTGAGACCTGTGCAGACCTTGCAAAACCTGCATAACCCTGTGCAGTTAACAGTGCCCTGCACAGGGCACTTAAGCCTTCATTCACAAGCTTGTTTGAGAGTTCTAAAAAATTTGCAAAATTCCATAAAAGTGATAATAAGAAACAAGACCAGGTGAGCTTTTTAAACCTACAATTTTCATTGAAATTGGCTCAGAAATGAGTGAATGAAAAATCCTCCTATTATGGCCAAAACTGACTTTTTCAATGTTTTTGACTTTTTGAAAGAAATGGAAATTGACCTTTTCCAACTTTGATCTGGTTTTATGGATTGATTATGAACTTAATGGATGAAATAAGACTAATGCTAGCTATATCTAAGACATTTAAACACAAAATAAGAATTGGATTTGGCAAAAATCCAACAGTTAACCAAAACCAAACACAAACCACTACCTAACCTAGTCTATTATAGCCCAAATCCACCTCTGCAACAACAATGTCCATCACCATTCCCATTTTCCATCACAGTTGACTTTTGTTGACTATTATGCAAAATTACTTGGAATTGATTTTTGAGCTTATAAAAAGGTGTGAATAGCTTAAATAAACCAGATTGAGTTTAAGATTAAGCTTCTAGGAGCTTATAAATGAGAGTTGCAAAATGAGATTTTCAACAGTAAACACAAAATATAAATTTTAGCTAAACTTAAGAATTGATTATTAAAACTGATTACAAAGATAAAGTAGCTTAATTGTGTTACATAAAAGATGAGATTACAATATTTGAACTTAAAACTAAAACACTAAGTTAAAAACGACATTAAGAAAAAATTGTAAAACTAACTACTACTTTGAAACTGCTTCTTTCTTCTCTTTTATAGCTCCAAGAGCTTTCTCTCACTTCCTTGATTGATTCCCACCACTCTTTTGGACCCTTGGATGCCTTGGGAGATTTTTAGCCATCGATTGGCTTTTGGCGGGAAAATGGGGATTTAACAGTTGGAGAGAGATAGAGCGTTTGGTGAGGGAAGAATTATTGTTTCTTGGAAGGTTGTGTTTGGAGGGAACAAGTTGAGTGGAAAGGTGAGTTGGAGGAGGGGGGAAGTGTGTTGCAGGGAGAGTTGCAGAAAGCAGGTGGAAGAGATGAGGTTTTGGCGCGTGTTGGGGGTGTTGACCAGGATTTGACCGGTTATTAGTAATAAAAGGGGGGTTCACAATTGCAATTTGACAGGGGTCCAAGGTGTGTGAAAGGTCCAAAATGGATATAAAGGCTTAAATATTACAAGGACTTAATGTGTAATTCTGAAAATTTCAAGGACCACTCCTGCCAATTCAACAAAGTTGCTCCAAGGGACTAATACTGACAAGCTTCAAAAGTACAGGGACCAAATCTGTCATTTTCCAATTTTCCAGGGGCTAATTCTGCCAATTTTGAAACTTGAAGGACCAATTTTGTAATTTTCTCAAACTTTTGATATTTTACACCAAAGGACTAAATTTGACAAGTTATGATTTTAAAAGGACCTATGGTGACTTTTCTTTTGAAATTTTGACTCAGGGACTAGTTTTGACAAATTTTGAAAGTTGAGGGACTGAAACTGCCAATTTTGCAAACTTTGCTCATTTTTCATCTGATTTTGAACATTTTGCATCTGAAACATATAAAATGTAATTTTGGAATATTTTCAGTATTTTGATGCATTTCTGAGCATTTTTAAACGTTTTGCAGTTCAGATTTGACTAAAAATGATGAGTATTTACACACTCATCACTACCCCCTAATATGAACAAGTACTTGAGGATCAGTATGCTCCAAAGACCAATGCACCAAGGACGAGTGACCTTCAGCAATAACCCACACAATCCATAACAAACCATCCACGCCTTCATGTCGCTGGTAGTCTGGTCCCATGACTGCCCCATTGGGTATTCTTGGTTTCGGCTTATAAGAGTGATTATGTCGGCATGACGCCTTTTTCCATATAATTGGTCTCTTAGCGTGCCACACACCCACTTTTAGAACTCATAAGTAATCATAGGGGGTGCGAGATAAAAAAAAATCGATTCCTTGGTTAGGAGTTGGTAAAACCCCACAAACCAAGCTTTAGGGAAGGATTGCTGGTACATTTACTTATCCTGTATAAGCATCTGCCCTTCCCTTTATCCTTATGCGCGGCCCATTATCATGTTTTGCATAATGAAAATCATTAATCATTACAAATATTTGTGTTCTATTTATAATGACTTTGATGATTAATGATTAATAACTAACAGATCTCACCTGAAGCTGCAGATAAACCCAGATATTGTAACTAAACGCAGTATTGTAACTAAATGCAGTATTAATAACTAACAGATCTCACCTGAAGTTACAATGTTTTCACCTGAAGCTGCAGGTAAGCTACAATATATGCTTCTGAACTAAAAGGTGAGTGTCGCGTTTTAATATATAATTTGAGTTTGATTTGTCCCTCGCCGCAACGCGGCGGTTTCGGGGCAATCCTTATTGTATTAATATCTGAAATAATAATTTATTCGACTTTAGACAATTAAGAAATTCTCAGGACACCATTTTCCTTGACGTGTTACACACTTTTATGCCATATTGGTTTATGAGAAAAGTTCAATGCAAAACAATTTTTTTCTAAAGAACAAACCAAGGGATTTCAACCATTCATTTTTCTTATCAAATAAAAAAAAAACCTACTTTCATTCATTTTTTTAAAATTAAAATATCTCGCAAACCGTTAATTGTTAGGCGAAACTAATTATACCGTCGCGACTAGAATTAAATTATCTTTATATAGATATGCACTTCGATATACTTTCGACAATTTTTTTTTTAATCTTTTGCCCAAAGGAATTACATGTGATTCGGAAAATCACGTGTGATTTATTACTTTAAAAATCATATGTAGCTTGTGAAATCACACGTGATTTTACAAATCACATGTGATTTTACTGGGCGGAAAATTTGAAAAAAAAAATCATCAAAAGTATATAGAAGTTATAGAAAGATAATTTAATTCTCGTCGCGATGATGTATTTTTCGTAGCTTGAAGGTTTACCGTTTACAAGATATGTTGTTTTTAAAGAAAAGGTGAAAAATGTATTTTTTTTGTTTGATGAAAAAAATGAATGGCTGAGATTGCATGATTTGTTCTTTAGATAAAATTGTTATGCATTGAACTCACCTCATTGGTTTATTTCGGATATATACCAAAGTATCTTTCAGATATATGCCCCCAGTAAGGGCACTCAATCCTTTCCATTTTTCCTGCCACGTCAGCTTCCTCTCTCCAGCGACCTTCAGGCGATTGGGTGTCCCAGTAACGTGACCTACACTATAAAAACATACCCCACAAAAATATCTTTTATATTTAATATATACATACACAAAACCAAAGTGTAGTCGATCGTGTATGCGACCCATATCTATAAAAAATGAAGGATTGATTATTTCCCACAGTAAGGAGATCGAGTGTGAATCGATCTTCTCAATCGATCGAAACCCCTTACTGCATCCCGCTAAATAGTTTAAGGACACGTGAAATACCTGTTCAAAGCAAATCAGTTACGTGTATGATAGGCGGCCCCGGCCCACAAATAAGGACAACTCTATCCTAGCCTCTTGATTACTATCCGTTCCATTTTATTTATTTATTTATTTTTATTTTTTTGAATTGATAATAAGGGATGATAGTTCCAAATGAGTTCCACATGCAGGTTGCTTCCACTGCGGTGCCGTCATCAACTAATTACACATCATGTATATATGATAGTTCCAAATGGGTCCAAGGAACATGTGTAGGAGACTTTGAATGAAATGGCAAGGTCTCTAACGACCATAAAGAATATTGGTCAACAACGTTACTTAAAAGTCTTTCTACTAATTTCATATATATTAAAGTGTTAAAGAATGATCTTTTAGTGTGTGGTGATGATGGCTCAAACTCAAGGACCTGGTTTAATTTGATCCGTTTTTTGACCTTACTCGTCGGATTGACCTGATTTATATTAACTCGTTTTTTGACTAGACCTGTTCAACCAGTTGAACCACCCGTGTCGAACCGGGTTCAAAACATTATGTTTAATTTTCATATCTCTAAACTTTTATTATTTTTCGTTTATAACCCATAAACTTTTTTTTTATCACTAAAACTATATGTCATTATAAAATCTCATTGTTAGGTACATGTATTCGTCTAGTTTACTAAATAATTAGATAAAAGTAGCAAACGACAAAGACTTGGGTCAATTTCCTCCATTAACGTAAAAAAGATTATATAATGCAAAAAGTAATGCAAACTATTCTATCCACTAGCACATGATATATGGATAATTGATTTGCATGAGGTAAACGATGAAACTTTTTTTATTTTTAATTTTTTTTTTAATTTTTTTTCCGGCCGGCATCTTAACTACATTATAATGCCTTTAGGCCATTTTTTTAAAAAAAAAAGTCTTAAAAAAGTAAGCTTAGACACTTAATATAAGTGGAAAGCTTAAAATTCAATACATCTCATTATTCAAAATTAAATGCAGACGTTTTCACTAAATTAAATACAATTTTCAAATTATTTATAGTTCATTATTAAAAACATGTAACCGTTAAAAATTATTATTATCAGTAATGATTATTAAAAACATATAACCGCATCCACTATATAAATACACAAAGAATTTCATATCTCTCTCATCTAAAACATCAGCAATAAAGCCTAGTATACCCGCCACTATAAAATTTAGTCACAGTAGTAAGACTAAAGGATATACAAAGTCAAGAAAATACAAACTCATGTAATTCACGCGTTTCTTCTGTTTTATTTTTCAAAATTTCATCTTTAATCCTTAGGTCTCCAAAAGAATATAATGTTACCCCTCAACTTCGTCATCAAAAGAAACAAATCTCGTGTAGCCTGTTATTGCATTATTCAAGCTAAAAAATTCCAGTAAATTTTGTTATAACGGACCGTTTTGCCACTCTATATTTAGTTGTGTTTCTTTGTCACTTATTTGACTTATGAGGCTAGATTTAGGTAGGGTAACTTATTCGGGAAGAGATCCGTTCAAGTTATTTAAAACTTGATTGATCAAGTTAGTCAATTATCAACCATTAGATCAAATACATTTTAGTGAACCTAGATGCACATTTAGTGATTGATAAAATTTGTCAAATGAATGAAAGTTCCATTCAAAGTTATGAGGTAGTTTCAAATAATATACGAGAAAATTGATTGTTTAATGTGGAAAAGGTAATTTTGTGGAAGCTTACAAGAAACTACGGATAATAGACTTTTTTTTTAAAGATATCACGAAATTTCTTGAGCTTGGGGATTGAAAGTGCAACTTATGAATATAAAGTTGACTTGAGGTCAACTTACTCGCATTATTTAACTTATGATCCACATGAGTAGAATTATCATTTCATTTTCGATAGCCATTCATTTCATATCCTGCACTTGCTTCTTAACCAATAAAAAAAAATTGTAAGTCCTCTCCTCAACTTTGTTTTTATTTATGAATTTGTTGATTGTTTTTGCATTTGTGTTTATTTATAGCTTGAACCTAATACGATTTTTTAAAAGTAAAATACACGTGACGTGAGTAGAAGTGATTGTTTCTGATATAAAAATTGACTGTGAAGTCAACCCAGTTGCATTATTTTACAAGTGACGTGAGTAGAATGATCCTCCATTGTTTATTGTAGTTCTAAAGACCGTAAGTCATCTTCTCTTTTTGTACTTTTAAAATGTTTATTCTTTTACTCTAACTTAGTGCTTTTTATAAATCATATTCCAAATGATTTCAGTTTTAATCCGGATCCTATTTGATTTGATGAGGTTCGTTATTAGATTAATGGTTCGTTATTCAATTGGAAAAAAGATATTATTTATAACGTACTTTACAAAAAAAAAAAAAAAAAAAAAAAAAAAGCTCATTATGCTCTATCTACTTCACCTATTGTCATAATACATAACCGTTTTCATTTTATTCGGTTATTTTCTGTCTGGTTTTATCCGTTTTCTTAAATCATCCATTTTTATCCGTTTTCATTTTATTCGGTTATTTTCTGTCTGGTTTTATCCGTTTTCTTAAATCATCCATTTTTATCCGTTTTCATTTTAATATGTCCGGATAAAAACATATAAAAACGGATAAAAACCGTTTTGACGTGGATAATAAAAACGGTTTTTACCCGTTTTTATCCGGACATATTAAAATGAAAACGGATAAAAATGGATGATTTATGAAAACGGATAAAACCGGACAGAAAATAACCGAATAAAATGAAAACGGTTATGTATTATGACAATAAGTGAAGTAGATAGAGCATAATGGGTTTTTTTGTAAAGTACGTTATGGATTTATAGTTTTTTTCCTATTAAATTTCATCCGTTTGGTTTGTTGACGGGTTAAGGATCTGAATTTAGAATTTTGATTTAGATTTGGAGAAAGAAATTATGTTATACAGGAATACATATAAATATTATTTTGTAAAATTAATATTGAGTTATATTGTATTTAAATATAGTGTTATAATAAAAATCTCAACTTGACTGTGAAGGTGCGTTTGGTATGCTTGATGGGATCACTATAGGTATATGTTTGAGAATAAAGTGAAATGGAAATGAGAATAAAGTGGAATGGAAATGGGCATGTAGATACCACTTTTCATGGGTATCCACATACCCACCAAATCATACTCCTATGAGGAAACCCACATATCATGAGTATCCTCATTCCATTGTGGTGAACCCCATAACCAACCAAACAACATTAATTACTTTCAAAGTCATAAATTTAGTCTCATAGTGGGATACCAAACGCACCCTGAAAAAACTAAAAGCGGACCCACAGGATTTGAAAAAATCCCACCCAATTAGCATAGAATGAAAAAACATGTGTTAGAAGTTTTGAAAAGTCAACTTTTTTCAACCCAACAACTTTAATAAAAATAACACCTAATCTTACTCCTTAAAACCCTCCAACCAAACGCCTTGTAAAATGACCAGTAATTGTTGAATACTCAAATATGACTAAAGATAGAATTATGAGAGAGGTGCAAAGACCTCTCATTTTTACAAGTGATATCTTCATGTTTTTTATTATTATTTTTTTTCTTTATAATTTTATTTATATCATAAAATTGTAAAACGGAAAATACGTAAAATTTAACAAATTAAAAGTATTAAACCGAGAAAAAGTACGGAATAGAAACTCATAAAAACTGTGTTGTACTGTAAACAGAAGATAAAAAAAGTGAATATTCGTCCTTTTTAATGGACAAAGAGGGTACCAATAACATATCGCTAATATAGACTTGGAGACTTTTGTTGAGTCAACTTATGTTATTGATCTAGCCATCTATGTTTTGGAATTGAAATTTTTAATAAAAGCTTCATTAAATAAAAAAAAGTTGAGATCAATATAAACATCATATTCTTTATAGACCCAATGAACCAATCTTAACCATCTATTTTTTATTAAAATTATAAAAAAAAAAAAAAAAAAAAGTTTCACATTAAAAAATATATTTTGCAAATGGTACATCGTTAAGAGACAAAAATACACCATCACGAAGAAAATATTTTTATCTTTCAGTAGACGGGCGCTTCGATATACTTTCGACAAATTTTTTTTCGATCTTAGTTTAAATGTTAAAATTTGCGTCTGAAAAAATCACATGTGATTTGTATGTTATGAATGACATGTGATTTCACAAATTACATGTGATTTATATTTTAGAATCAAATGTGATTTCACAAACAACAAATGATTTTACAAATAAAAAATGATTTCATAAAATCACATGTGATTTTAAAATAACAATCACATGTGATTTTAACAGATGTAAATGTCAACACTCACAAAGAAAGTCAAAAAGAAAGTTCGTTGAAAGTTATAGAAATGCCCCTTTATTAAAAAAATGATTTAATTCTCTTCGTGATGGTATGATTTTTTCGCGTAACGATTAACGGTTTATTAGATATTTAATTAAAATAAAGAATAAAAGTAGGTTATTTAATTTATTTTTTATTAGAAATTGTATTATTAGAATTGCTTCATCGATTCTAGAGAGAATTTTGGGTCTACATTAAACTTTTCTTTAATCAATAATCATCTGTTTTAAATTCTCAAACAACTTCTCAAACAACCTAGTTCATCTTTATCATCTAATTTATTATACTTATAAAGTTTTCGCTCTTCATACTTCGTATAAGTTTAGTCTTAATAAAAAGAATCACTAAACATTCATTAAATCACTTGATTCAATTTGTTAATTTACCTTTTAACATCGATTTACGTATCAAACATTTACACACATACTAACGGACAAATTTCAGTAACTCATTTTAAACAAACTAACGTTCATCCTTTTTTTTTCAAATATTAATATTTCTTAAACCGTTAATCTTTAAGCCAAAAAAAATGTACCTTCGTGACGATCATTTAATTATCTTTCTATAGATGGTCTCTTTGATATACTTTTAACAAACTTTTTTTTTTCACGTTTTTCGCCTTTTTTTTTTTTTTTTTTGAGTTGAAACTTGCATGAGAAATCATGTGATATTATACTAATTTGGATAAAATATATAAAATCACATGTGATTTTTTACCAATATGATTTTTTCACATGTGACTATAGAAGTTTCATAAATGAACTGCATTAATATATAATTCGAATATAGTGTGTGTGATATATGGTTTGAAAGCCAAAAATGTATGTTTTCTATTGCAAAAGCCGGGAAAAGTTTTTGATTTATAAACAAATGCTTATGTTAATTTTAGTATAGATGTTTAGTATTTGAACTTCGATATTAGTATTAAGAAAACGTGAAAAAAAAAATTAGTACGAAAAGTTTTCGATATTAGTTTTTGATTTATAGACAAGTACACATGTGATATGTAATTCGAATTTTGATACAACTAAGAAAACGTAACAAAAACGAACAAAAAAAAGTTTGTCGAAAGTATATAAAAGTGCCCGTATATAGAAATATAATTAAGTGCCGGTAGTGACGGTATAATTTATTTTTGTTTAACGATAAACCATTCATGAGATATATTTAAATTATAAAAAATATGTGTAATTAAATTTTTAATCTAAATATTAATTAATATCCCTTTTTACTCAACAAGAAAATGAGTGGCTGAGATTTGTTTATTAATATGTAATAAAATTTTGATATATAAAATGACTCTTCTCTTTAAAATCTTTTATACAATGTTCATCAAGTAATCTACTATCTTTCACTAATAAGCATTCCAGAGGCTATTAATGTAAATTTTTATGGAGTATACTAGTCGAAGCTAACGAAAGAAAAAAATGATATCTTTGCCCCTTCAGCATTATTTTAAACATAACATGTAGCTTAATGCAAGAAATTACATATCGTCTAAAATCGAAAGACTAGAAGTGCAATTAAAGTTGAATCCAAGTCAACTCACTTGCCTTTACTCTTTCTAACTTCAATTTCGTCCATACTATAAGTGTTAGCGATAATAGTGATCAACATCACCACCGCTAACTCAGTGCCATGTCAGCTTCTCCCTCCACAACCATCATCACCATCAATATAGTGTAATAACACAACTAACATCACTACCAAAAAATCTTGCTTAAACACAAATATACCTCAAAAATAAAATCACTCACACACAACAACAACAACAACAACAACAACCCACAACTTGGTCGTCTAAACGACGAATTTCTCCTTTTTCCAACATAGCACGCGTCTTCCACGGGTAAGGTAATAAGGTAGCACACGTAGCACACGTCTCGAAGGCTGTCGCACGCGTTTAAAGAGGCTTATTACCACCGGTATAAGTGTGTTTATACTCTAATTTTTTTATATATATATATACTCTAATTACTTTCTATAGTGTTTCATTTTATAACATTACAATATAATAATCAATCCACTCGGCTAAATGACAAGGTCTAAATAATTAATACAACTTATTAGGTCTAATTTTATGGGAATAGATTCGGTGATTAGATAAATTGAAATTAGAAGAATGAGAATAATATTAGCCACATATTTCAAATGAAGGGAAGTAATTTAAGAGAGATTCGTCTATTTTTTAGATGCATATGAAATGTACGGACGTGGTTTCTTCTCACTTTCTCATTTTACTTTTATTTCTCTATTGATCCTAACTTTTGATTTGATAACTTAGAGTGCGTTAGGTGTGCTAGCCAGAATCAGTGATGGTGTGATTTGGATTAGAGAGGTGTATGAGATTGGAGATATTAATTCCATTGTTCTGTTGGTACTACGCATAGCATTTTGAGTATAGGTATTACATTAAGCAGGACCCATTCAAGTGCCACAATTCCATTATATTTGTGATGGAAATAATAATAAATGCGGACCTTACGAAAATGGCTAACAAAAAACACCCCTTCCTTTTGTTTGGATTTATGATTGTAGAAATCATAGTTTAACAACAAAATTTTAACTAAACACTTAAAATACTATGAATGCCATCGTTTGATTTCTATACTCTTCAAACAAACACCTCCTCAACCTAAATTTTTTATGCAGGTCATTTTAGTTTTTAGCAAATGTTTCATTTTGTATTTGCTCATCTCATAACTTGTTTTATGCAATGTTTTAAAACCGAACTTGACATCAAACCAGGTGTAGCTTCCATTCTCGGTTTGACCGTAACCGTTTTCAAAACCGTCTATGAATAAGTTGTCGTCAAATTATGGAGTGATAAATATAACATTTTTTTTAACATTATATTTCATGATTGACACACTTAATTTGTCACCTACTATCTTTTTGTAGTAAAACAAGGACTTTTTGTCTCTAAAAAACCAGCATGTGTCATAGATATTGTCCTTAAGCATACTAATTGTTTGTGAGTTTTCGTTGATTTTTCATGATTTTTTTCCCTGTACTCTTAAGCATTTTGTTAAGGTAGTGGATGTCTTTGTTTGTGATTGGTGTTTGTTTGGTATGAAATATATTGCTTTTCAAAAGAAAAATGATTTGTCAACTAAATAAAGAGGGTAAAAAGAAGAAAGAGAGATTATGATGCAAACCACTATATTTGGCAAGTCATTATGTGAGTAAAAATTTGTAAACTCTTTGTAAATGTGACATTGCTTTTAAAAAAAATTAGACTATGATCCATCTTCTTCTTCTTCTTCTTCTTTTGTTTTTATGTCTTAGTACATTTGAATACATTCCAACGAGATCTTTGAGTGTTTGTAGAGTTATTAAGGGTTGAGGTGAATAATTAAAGGTGTTCGACGTCATTTTCGACGATATGCAGGTTTGCCGATGGATTTTTTCAGTTTTCCAGTTATTGTTTTAACCGGTTCAACTATGTGTGGTTTACCCATCTATTAAAAGCAGGCCAACCCACCAGTTTCTGGTTAAACCGGCCAATACAGACTGTTTTTCAAAACCATGGTTTTATGTTTGTATACCCACTGTAAATCAGTTTTTAAGGGCGTGTTTGGTTTGCTACATGGAATCACCATGGAAATGGTTTTAATTAAAAGGTAGTATGATACTAATATGAATTCGATCGATTATGTTTGATGTAATTTGAAATATATGGTATCACATTTAAGTTGGCCTCACAAGTCAATAAAAAAGTTTTAAAAAAAAATAATTTTCAAATATCATAGACCATGATAAATGCAAGTCTTTTTTTTTAATAAAGGAAACAATTTTTATGAATAAGATGGGAGGGAATATTTTCCACGTACCTACCTATCTTGACTAGAATAACAAAAACTCCATATATATATCCCATTTATATATAGCAAACATATTTCTTGTATGGCTATTATTATTCTAAAATATTACAGTAAATTAGATCATGTGGGCCAAATGACCAGGTTTAAATAACAAAACAACTTACACTAGTTCAAAATGTTTAAAAACTCTAACTTTGTCCAATTTTTTGCATAGCATTAAGAATGTAAAACAATCTGACTTAAAAAATAATTTCCTTCTTCTTCCTCCAACACTCCCTTTCCATCATTTCATCACTCCCACCACCACACCACCTAGTGACAGCCACCATAAAAAATAATCACATGCATTGAACAAAACCCTAAATTATGATCAAATCCGAATTAAAACACAAAATAAAAATCAAAATTAACATCCTAGATCGAAGCTTAAATCGAAACCCCAAAAGTTTTAGTCACCACCGTCTTCACAAAAAATAGCTGACATTTGCGACTAAAAGTGGTCGTGGCTAAAGGTTTTACTTAGTCGTGGTTAAAGGTCTTTAGCTACGAGGTTTTAGTCACGACTTTTCAGCCATGACAAATCGTGGATAAATGTTTTTGGCCATGACTTTATGTCATGGCTAAAAGACCAGATTCTTGTAGTGAAGTGATTCATTAAATTGAGTATATAAACCACAATATTGTCTTAAATTTATTATCTTTTGGCTGGTTTCATAGTTACAAAGAAGCTCATAAAATTAGAAGTATGATTACCATTTTGATCTCAACGAAATTTGATTAAAAGTTGGGTGAGAAAATAGTGGCAACAATACCAACATACATAACCAAGTCGAAGAAACTTTACAAATCTCTTACTATCAAACATGAAACCAAAAAGCACGCAAAACTAATTAAAGTTATTAAACCAAACAAAACTATCGTAAGAATAACAAAAGATAGTACTCTCAAACTTGTATATTCTTCAGATTCTCTCAGGGGAACATAACAAAATACGGACCCACACTTGAAAAGAAATAAATTATTTAAGGTTAACAAAATGCCTACAGTTGAAAGAGTTTAAATCTAACAACTAAATCATAGATTACCTGCATGTTATGAACTCGCAACCACCATTACACTTAACAAAATGCCTACAGTTGGGACACCTCTTCCACCCTTTCCTCTCGCAAACAACACCAAAAGTGACATCGTTATCTCTCATCTCCTGAGCATCTTCACAAGAAAAACCAGCATACCAAGCTACCTTACACTAAAAACAAAGTTGTTTCTTACAATAAGGACACACATCTATTCAGTCTATGCGTATAAAATGAATCCTGAACACTCAATGTGAGGACAATAAACCCTGTCAACACCTAACATTGTTGATTCACATAACACATTTATTAAATAGTTGGGGTGTTAATATGGGGCGGCATGATAAGGGATCAAGAAAATGATCGCAAGTGGTAGCCGGACATTTCATATCTGAAACATTGCATAGTTGAATATATTTGATCATACAATTCGTGCAAAATGCGTGAATGCATTTATTACTATTTTTAAATTTACTGTTGGGGAGCATTATGGGTTCTTTGCAAATTGCGCAAGTGAAGGTTGCTTCTTTTTCTTCTAGATGTTGTTCGCTTTGATCTTGACGAGGGTTTTGTGATTGGGTTGCTCGAATTATATTACCCATTAGAAAACAATTAATGTTAGCACATGCATGCAAGTTAAGTTAATTTATAGGTTGTTGGGATTTAGAACAAAAACTTTTGGCAATATGAGTTGGATTAGTACATGTAATTCAACCTAACCGACTAGGGCTGAGCATCGGTCTAAAACCGACCCGAACCGAAAAAATCAAAATCCAAAAATCATGAAATACCTAGATCAAAACGGATTCGAATATGATCGGTTCGGTTTTGTGTCGGGTCAGTCAGTTCGGTTCGATATAGGTGTGTTTATGTGTGTTTTGTCGGTTTTGGGTCAAACAGAACTGAACCGACCCGAAACTAAAAATCGTGAAAAACCTAAACCGAACTAAAGAGTTGTCGGATCGGGTCGGTGTTTGTCGGTTTGATCGATTTTCTCGATCCGATTCTGTTTTGAACCTTCCATGCTCAGCCTTATAACAGTCATACACATATTTGTAGGATTTGTGTTAAAATTTAATAAATGATAAATACATTATATTTTGTCGCTTAAAAAAGTATTACTCGTTTGACATGTGATTTTTGACGATGCTATAATGTTATGACAAAACATTGGTTGAAATTTGACATGTAGCTTAATCCAATAGATTGCATATTATCTAAACCCGAAGGACCAGAAATGCAAATAAAAATTGACTTGGGGTCAACCCTCAGTTGCCTTTACTCTTTGTAACTACATTTTCATCTTCCATTTGATTGCAGTGATTCATACTAACATTTCACTCTCAAAGACTTTCATCCAACTGGTAAACGGTAAGTCTTCTTCTTATACTCTAATTATACTTTTGATATTGTCTCATTTTATAACTTGTCAATATAATAATCGATCCAATGGGCTATATGACAAGGTCTAAACAACTACATCTAAATCTTTAATTTAATAACCCAAAACTTTATGCAATTCCAAATTTTGGACTGATCTAAGGAAAAATAGTGTCCAAATTGTAATTTGTTATCTTCTTTTGTAATTAACATACTTTACATTTTCAAAAGAAAAAAAAATAGTATCCAAATTACTTTGGTAAACTGTAATTTGTATATTCCAATTAGTTCCCTCTATGGACTAGTATGCAAAATCACATTTTACTTTTTACTGTTGTTTCAGTTTTTATTTGCCCATCTTATATAACTTATGTAGTTATCATTCTAAACGCATTACAAGTGATATTAGATCCAATGGGCCAAATGACAGGTGTAAATAACCAAATACTAACATATAATAGGTCTAAATGTTAAATTCACTCAGCTAGTATGTATATTTCTAAATTTGTCCAACTTTTGATGTATAAAATAATTTGACATTGGCTATTCTTTCTGATGATCTTTACTTGTGGATGCAGATTGATAATGGCTACTACATCCATTCCTCATCGGTGGAAATATGATGTCTTTGTAAGTTTTAGAGGCGAAGATATCCGCAAAAACTTCATGGATCACATGTTCAATGATTTCAAGCAAAAAGGAATCCATGCTTTTAGAGATGATACCAAATTGCCTAAAGGAGAAGAGATATCTCCTCATCTCTACAAAGCCATTAAAGAATCAAGGTTTCTGATAGTTATCTTCTCCAAGAATTACGCTTCTTCATCATGGTGTCTGAGGGAACTTGTCAAAATACTCCAGCGCAAGAAAATGAGAAAGCCTAAACACGAGGTTCAAATAATCTTTTATGATGTTAAACCTGACGTAGTGAGGAAGCAAACTGGGAGCTATGCTGAAGCATTTGCCAAACATGATGTTTCAAATAGAAGAGAGGTGGATAAATGGAGGGAAGCTTTATCCACGGCGGCTAACTTATCTGGATGGGATCTCCAGGATATGACAAATGGGTAAATTTCTTGTTTTTGTGTTATTAGTCTTGTAGCTCTACTAAAACTTAACACTATGTAGTTTCTGACTCTTTCTGTTACTTATTGTGTCTTTGTGGTTAACAGGTATGAGTATAAGTTCATCGATTCCATCTCCAGAGAAATTCTCAAAAAATTATGTGACGGACCCTTACATGTTGGTGAGAACCTTGTGGGCATCGATTTCCATTTCGACAAATTAGACTTGTCACGCTTTGTTGGGTCAGATAAGGTTAACATGATTGGAATATGTGGTATAAGCGGAATAGGAAAGACTACTCTTGCCAAAGCTGTTTATGACTCGATGCATACCTACTTTGACGGGAGTTGCTTTTGTGATAATGTCCAAGCAGTTGAAAAACAGCAAGGCCTAAAGCAAGTCCAGATGCAAATGATTGGTAAGATTCTGAAAACAGATGATCTGAAGATATCAAGTGTTGGTGAAGGTTCTATGGTAATAAAGGAAAGGATGAAATGTAAGTGGATCCTTCTTGTTTTGGATGATGTGAATAATGTGGAACAGTTAGAAGCACTAGCAGGTTCACATGATTGGTTTTATTCTGGAAGCCTTATTATTTTCACTGGTAAAGACAAACAATTGCTAAGGTCTCATAAAGTGGATGAAATATATGAAATGGAGTCTTTAGATTATTATAAAGCTCTTGAGCTCTTTAGTCTGAATGCATTTGGTAAAAGGCATCCTACAAAAGTTTTTGAAGAATTTGCTTCCGAGATTGTGAAATATTTGCATGGTCCACTACAAAAAAATTTAAGATTTGGCACGACTTTCTCGTCCCAAAATTGCACAAAATGTCGACCCAAAGAAAAAAAGGCACGACATGTCGTGCCTTTTTGGTAGACCCTATTGTGTTGACCCAAAAAAATTTGGGACGACATATTCTTTAGACTTTGGGACGACATATGTTGTGGGGCCCAAATAAAATTCAATCTGAATATCAGATTTGGGACGACAATGTCGTACATTTTTTTTTTTTTTTTTTTTTTAATCTTTTTAAATTAACCTAAAAAAGTAATTAAATTGCAAAAAGGCACGACATCGTCGTGCCAAATTGTATACACACGTGGAAATTGTATAGACACGTGGAAAAACAGGTGGCCACTTTGTGCAGAATGGCACGACATGCTTTGTATATTAGGGACGACAATGTCGTCCCTAATTGTCCTGGATGGCCAAAAAAAAATGCAGGAAACTGCATATTTTCCAGATTTTTTCCAGATTTTTTTCCGGAAAAAATCTACCAAAACAAATGCAACCTGTAATCAATCACAATCCACAATACCAAATCGACAATATGATACAATACCAAATTACTAAACGGATCGAATAACATTCCACAATTCTACGATACCATTCAACAAATACGATACAAAGTAAACTACTCTTAAACTAACAAGTCTCAAACTAACATGTCTCAAACCAACAAGGCGCAAATTTCCTAAATAACATGTCTCAAACTAACATGTCTCAAATTTCCTAAATAACATTCGACAAATACAATACTATTCCATAATATTAATAAGTCTAAAATACACAAACTAACTTCCCGCCTACTCCTCAAAGAACTCGCCGCCCGAATCGCCGCCCGACTCGTCACCCGACTCGTTGCCCGCCTCATTATTATCCCCACTATCATCATCATTATTATTCAAGTCATTATTATCAATATGATCATTTTGGCTCAAATGGGGATTATTTTGTGAGTTGTACTGGTTAAGGTCTGGTGGCGGCATAGCATAGTTCGAACTAGTACCTGGGCACGTGATAGAGTTTGGAAAGGTGGGGCGATAACAACCGGCAAATGTATTATTGGGGTTGAAAGTGGAAGCTTGGAAACCATAAGGGCCGGGAGGGGGAAAAGGGGTAGGAATGGGTACCGAGGGAAAGGGAGGTGAAAATGGATTACCTTGTGATGAGTTGTAGTGGGACAAAACATTCTGAAGGTAAGATCCGTATGTCCCAACTGCGGCTTGGGCCGCGACAGCGGCTTCCTTAGCCGCGGCAGACTCTTGCCTAGCCGCGGCAGCTTCTGCCTCAGCCTTACGAGCCCGTTCTTGAGCAGCCTTGGTTTCCCTCATCGCCTCTGCCATATGCTCCCTAGTAACGTAATCTTCAGTAGCATGCCCACGTGTGAACCTGCGAGCGGTTGAGCCACCACCAGGTAACCTCCTGCCCTTGCCTGCCCAGTTCTGGCGGTTATCACTCGGAACTACACGCTGCAATATTTCCAAGCTGCTCATGTACGGGATGAGACCGGCTCTGACTTGCTCTTGAAGGGCCCTCATCTCATTCTGTGTAATTTCAAAAAAAAAAAAAAAAAAAAAA
>BPTQ01000002.1:16616189-16627337 GCA_019973895.1 Chrysanthemum seticuspe
AACGTCGTTTTAGAAAGAAAAGGGGTTACTTCCGTGTACGTTACAGTTCTTTGTAAGAAAAGAGTAGTCTACGATTCGATAGTTTTGAACCAGCGTCAAAAACATGATAGAGACTTAATCCTATACAAACCTCAGAAAGGTTAAACGAAAAGGTTTGTAGGTGTCTAAAAAGTATGTCACTAGCTGGTTATTGAAACTCTCGGTTTCCCACTGGTGATGTGGTTTTAGTCCCAAACCCCTGCCCGTTAAAAAAACCCAGCTGAAACAGCAGGGTTTAACGTACATCCTGGGTGTGCCAAAAGTTGTTTATGTATTCAGTCTATTATTGGAAACTGGTTACGTAAAACCCTGCTGTTACAGCAGGGTAAAACATTAATAAATTAAAAAATAATTTTCGTGGAAAGTTATTTAAATACCAAAAAATTAAATAATTACAAAATGGGACGACATTGTCGTCCCAAAATGCATTGGTCAAAGGTTATTATCTGACTTATGTATTTGTTGAAAACCGTGTGGGTCCTACATGCAATTTGGGACGACAAAGTCGACCCAAAAAAATTGCCCGTCCCCAAACCCTGATTTTGGTGTAGTGGTCACCCTTTGGCTCTCAAAGTTATTGGTCGATCACTGTATGAAAAATCTGTGGATGTTTGGAAAAGCAAATTGGAAAGACTCCAAACATATCCTAATTCAGAGATAGTACAAAAACTGCGACCAAGTTTTGATAGCTTAGCATCTGATGAGAAAAGAATGTTTCTTGACATTGCATGTGCCTTCATTGGGGAAAAGAAAGATTTTGCTGCAAGTGTACTACACAACAGTCAATGTTCTGCAAATGATATTATTGAAGTTCTAGCTGATAAGTTCCTAATAACATTATCTGAAGATTGTCTTCAAATGCATGAATTGATTCAAAGCATGGCTAGGGAAATTACACGCGAAGAGCTCAACATGCCTGGGAAACAGAGAAGATTGTGTATATCATCTGCATTGAGTGAAAAGAAAGTAAGAAGTGGCATATTCTTCTTTACCTTCATATTCATACAACAGTATACACAATTGCTTATGTTACTCTCTATAATTTATGTTACATGTTCTTGCTTTTCCAGGTGGAAATGACTGAAGCGATTGAAGTTCTAGTCCTTATGTTAAGGAAATCTAGTCAAGAGGTTCACATAGACGCTAATTCTTTTGCACTTATGAAACATTTGCGGATCCTGAAAATTTATCTTGAGGAAGAATTTGATCAGCAACAGGAATTGAAGGGTTACAATGTGAAGTACTCAGGAAGTTTGTATTTTTTGTCCGATGAGCTAAGCTTGTTTTTTTGGCATGGATGCCCTTTCAAGTACTTACCTTCAGATTTCTATCCAGAAAACATTGTTGTCATCGATCTCTCTTACAGCAACATAAAGCAACTTTGGACAACACCAAAGGTATTTACTTGTTCATACATGTGTTCGTGTTCTACACTTAAAGACATAAGAACTAATCTTTTTCTATTGATGCCAGTGCTTAAAAAGGTTAAAAGTAATGAAGTTAAGGTATTGTTGTAACCTAACAACCACCCCTGACTTCTCAGAGATTACAAATCTCAAAGAGCTAAGTCTTGAAGGTTGTGTGAATTTGGTTAGCGTGCATCCCTCAATTGGAATACTCAAGAGGCTTGTTGTGTTAAATCTAACGGGGTGCCTAAAAGTCGACCAACTCCCTGAAGCATTGGGTCGGATCAAAAGCTTAACGGAGCTTCATGTTGACAGAACTGCCATTACAGAACTTCCTTCTTTTGTTTCCTCTCTAAATAACCTTGAATCATTGTCATTCGGTGGCCAAGGGAGGATTCAACCTAGATGGTGGACTTCAATCACTGCCCCTTTTCGTTTACCAAGTAAACAACAACATCCCCAACGATCAATATGGTCTTCATTGGAAGGTTTACATATGTTAAAGTATCTGAATTTAAGTTACTGCAATTTAGAACAAGTGCCTGAGAGCATAGGAGGCTTATCATGTCTAAAGGAACTAGACTTGAGAGGGAACAATTTATTAGAAGTGCCTGAGAGGATTGGAGGCTTATCATGTCTAGAACGTCTAAACTTGGAAGGGAATAATTTTACTAGCTTGCCTGGAAGTTTGAGTCAACTTTCTACTCTTCAAAGACTTTATGTTTATGGTTGCAAGAAGCTGGAAGTGTTGTCCGAAGTTCCACCTAGCATATTGTTTATTGGTGCATCTGATTGCACCTCCTTAAGAGAAGTGCCGGGATCATCTAAAGACTCATTCAGGAATAGGTACAATGATTTCTTCAATTGTCCAAAGTTGTTTAAGAATGTTACCATTGATAGCGAGGGGTCTATATCGAAGACTCAGTGTCTTGACTCATCTATAACTTTGCAAGGCTCTATTCACCAGCTTTCTGCTTTCCTTGGGTATGCGGGTTTACAGGCTAACAGATGTGAATTCTTCTCGCGAGACATTGCCTACTATCCTTGTTTAGATATAATGTATCATGGGAATAGCATTCCAGAGTGGTTTACAAATAGAAGTAGGGGAAATCATGGCGTAAAGGTTGAATTACCTTCAGATTGGTGCTTCAATAAGTTTAGGGGATATGGAACCTGTGTTGTTTTTAAGAGAAAAAAGCCTTACATATATAAAGGATGCTCTGTAAAGAACTTTGATGGAGCGTCTATGATCACAGAAGCAAGCATTGAGTATCAGGTGCTAGGAATCCAAGATTCATATATGATATGGTTGCGTTATACGACGGATGCTTATTATACACAGAAATGGAAGGAAGCAAAGAATTTTGTTACATTTAGTTTCCAAGAGGATGAAGAAGATGTTGAGGTGAAGGAGTGTGGAGTAAGACTAATTTGTGATGAAGATATAGAACAAGAAGCAGATGTAAGTATGCTCCAAGGCCTCCCTACTCCAACAACACAACATGGTGTATTGTTAATGCTACATGGGGCAAATGGTGGTGGTTTAGGTTGGTCGTGGTAGTTCAATTGAAATGTGCTTTATTGTGTTTCTTTGATTCATCCATATGACTTTTGTTTATAATCAGCTTTTTATGTAGCACACACCACGTGTTTGTTGAAATGTGTATGAGAAGAACTCATTGACTGTTATATTGGTATATATATTGTTGGCTTGATTGTTAAGAACGTATTGCAAAGCAAACATGGGTTTCGTTTCCATAGCCACTTGTATCTTGAATCTCCTCATTGCTTTGGGAATAACATCTTTTGAGAAATGAATAGAGCTTTTTTTTTTTGAGAAATTTATTTTTTACTAAATACAAATAGGTGATATGAGAATATCATAGGAAATAGGTGATAAATATCATAACCACCTCCATACGTTGTTATTTTAATTGATGATTTGATGATTCTCGCTTCTGCAACCCACCAACGGGTAAGCTTCATCTATGTAAATTTAAGTTAAAAATAATGAATATGATTTACTTTTTCTAGTTGTTTGATGAAATGTATATGAGTTATTACTCTACTTGTCGCGAATTATAAGTTCATTTTCAAATTGCATGTAATTTAAGAAATTCTAATTAACTACACTTTTCACCAATCAAATATACTCACTAAAATCTCTTTTGGTTGGTTAAATATGAAAATGGACAAGTATTTTGAGACAATTTTCAAAGTAGAAATATGGAGTTATAAATTGGGATGGACGGAGTAGTTATTACTCATCAACTTGTTTGTTAAGAACGTCTTACAGTTTCCTCTCCATAGTAAATTGTATCTTTTCTTTCTTACAAATGAACAGTAATAACAAATGAACAATGAAAATTTGTTCTCCGGGGGAGGTCGCTGAACTCGCCCTTACAGTCAATAATCCTGAACAGCATAATTCTCGAAAAAGTTGAAGCATGTCTAAAGCTGCTGGAAGTTGATTCTCCTGAACTGTTGCCTTGTAAATCTGCATTGCTTGATGGTTGCAGATTCGCATTAGCATTGAAAAAGATGAAAAGGAAAGTCTGTGGAAAGTCATGAATCAAGTATGGATCGAGATCTTAGCTTATGTTGCTACTCACTACAGAGGATTTCACCACGAGCAACAGCTTAGGAAAGGGGGCGAGTTTTTGACTCATGTTTGGCTACTGATGGCACATTTGGGCATCACCGAGCACTTCCAGGTAGTCTCAAGGTCGTGCTAGAGCTAAAGTCAGTGTCTTGTAATGCACATAACTGTGATTCAGGCTCCCACATTCTTACATTCTTTCTTTAGTTACTGTTAGCTCTGTAGATATGATTTTATATTCATATATTTGTACACTTCTTCATGGATGAATCAAATGTATGGATATGGATATAAATATGAATGATACTCCCTCCGTCCCATATTAATTGTCCTATTTGACTTTTCAAAGTCTTTCTTTTCTAACTTTGACTTTAAATATATCTTTTTGTGTTATATAATACTTGATGCAAAATATATGAATGGACTAAGTTTTAAATGTATTTTTCTTTGGTATAATTTTCCTCAAGTATTATATAATACAAACAAAAATATTTAAGGTCAAAGTTGACAAACAAAGACCGCAAAAGTCAAAATAGGACAATTAATGAGGGACGGAGGGAGTAAAAAATTAATGGATATTGATATGGATTCTGTTTCACCTGAACTATATCCAATCCACCGCTATCACTAACAAGTACCAGTTTCTACCTATGTAAGAAATTCAACCTTAAAATACGTAAAACGCCAAACCAAAAAAAAATATATACAGTTGTAGCAAAACAGAGAATAAACGTCTTGAAGTATGGGAACTGGTTGAAAGACCAACAGGGGTCTACGTCATTGATCTCAAATGGATTTGGAACAACAAATTGGATGCTAAAGGGAACGTAATCCGAAACAAGTCACGTCTAGTTGCTAAGGGTTATCGTCAGGAAGAGGGTATAGACTTTGAAGAATCTTTTGCTCCGGTTGCTCTTCTTGAGGCTGTTCGGATATTTCTCGCGTTCGCGGCTCATATGAATATGACGGTCTTTCATATGGATGTCAAAATTGCGTTTCTTAATGGACAACTGAAAGAAACGGTTTATGTCAGCCAACCAGAAGGATTCATTGATCCCGAGTTCCCGAACCATGTCTACAAACTGAACAAATCTCTGTATGGTCTCAAACAAGCTCCTCGGGCATGGTACGATAAGTTATCATCTTTCCTCACTGCCAATAATTTCACCAAAGGTTCGGTCGACCCTACTCTTTTCATACAATATCATGGGGCACATATCTTAATTGTTCAAATTTACGTTGATGACATCATTTTTGGGTCTACACATAATAAGTACTCAATCGCTTTTGCAAAACTAATGAAGAAAAATTTTGAAATGTCCATGATGGGTGAACTTACGTTCTTTTTAGGACTGCAAGTTCATCAATCACCCCATGGTATTTTCTTGAGTCAGTCCAAATATGCCCTTGAATTGTTAAACAAATTTGGAATGAAAACCTGTGACACTTATGCCACACCAATGACTCATACCAAGAAGCTAGATGCTCATGTATCTAACAGCTAGCAGCTAGGAGACCTGACATTGTCTTTGCCGTTTATCTTTGCTCCCGTTATCAGTCGAGACCAACTGAAACCCACCTCTCTGAGGCTAAAAGAATCCTCCAATACATCAAGGGAACCATTAACTTGGGGATCTGGTATCTGAAGGATTCTGGTTTTGAACTAATCGCTTTTTCAGATGCTGATCACGCAGGATGTTTAGATTCACGAAAAAGTACTTCAAGAGCACTACAATTTCTTGGTGATAAACTGGTGTCTTGGCAATCGAAGAAGTAGGATTGTACATCTCTGTCATCAACCGAAGCACAAATTAACTTGTATCTCGTGAACAATGTACTAAAACTGTTTAATATGGAAATACTTTTCTTTGAGAACTCTTGTTAAGAACTAATGCTTTTAAAAATTTAAGGCATGACAGCATTTTTATGTTCTATATTAAATGTTTATGTTTTGATTAGATAAAAATGTATAGATACATAAATTTAACTAATACTTTAATACACAAAAGTAAACTAGATTTATCAAAATTAGAGGCAAAACTCGTCGATTGATGCTGAAATACGTATAAATTAAATGATTATAAAAGATACCTGCCATGCTTAATGTTATTCAATTGATGCTTAAATGCATAATATGATAAGGCTTATGGTCCTAAGAAACAAATCAGTTACACTGTTATTTAGTTTTGTTTTAGTGTGATACTGTGATGTCATCCCTTTGAGCTTAACGGTGTAGTTATAGATCTTAGTCATACGAAAGTAATCAAAATCATAGGGGCTTTGCCAAAATAAGGCCCGTAAGGTAGGTGGCCTTGATATGACAAATTTGCAGATGTACCGCTAATCGTGGTAAGAAGCTACGCTATCTAGTTGGAGTAGTTGGATAAAAGGTGTAAGATACCATGATATACGAGATAAAAAATGACAAAAGAAAGAAGGTATTGGCCGTACCTTCAGTTATAATGCTAACGAGTAATAAATAGACACACAAATCCCTTTATGAAAAACAATAGCCAGGATCCCCACTAGATTCCTTGCTACCTTGCGAGGCTTAAATTTTTGCACCAAAAGAGCTCCATGCCAAGCCGCTTTCATGGTTGCTCCATAAAAGCATCCAACTTTTCACCATGTCAATCCCACATCCGCTGCAAATAAACCAAACTCGCAAGGTTTGAAGATTTTCTAGCAGACCAATCTGCAAGGAATCTTGCGGGATTCTTTGCTAGTTTGTCATAAACTGAATTGTTTTGACCATTTTAATCTAGTTTTAATAGAAGTGGAAGAATGGTTTTGTCGTGCAACTGGTCAAAACAGACTCCTTTTTAGGTAAAACCGTAAGGGTTAAAAACTTAAAATAATCGAGTTGGCAAAGACTGTTTTGCCAAACTTTCAATAGAAAAGTAGTGTCTTGCGAGATTATAATAATTAGATTACTTCCGTAATAATCTAAGTTTTTTAATTAAATGGATGAGGAGGTTTATGCATTTAATTTATTAAGCTGTTTTTATCACTTAGCTCTCAGACACTTAAACCTACTAGAGATAAACATGACCCAGAATAACAATTCGTAAGTAAAGCTGTAAAGGGGTTAAAACTGCCACCTCTAAATTCTGATGTTACTTGTCTCTTGAACAGTAAACAGGCAGGAAAGAGGGCGAAAACAATAAGCTTAGAAGGATCCATACCTCATGCAATATGCTGAGCAAGACTGAGTATCTTGACATGCTTTTTCTTCCTTAGCTCATGTGGAACTGGACCAAACACCCTGGTCCCGATCGGTTCACCTTGCTTGTTGACAAGTACAACAGCATTATCGTCAAACTTAACCTCACTTCCATCACACCGACCCTTCTGCATGGCGGCCCGGACAACCACGCCATACACCACCTGTCCTTTCTTTACTTTTCCGCCTGGTTGGGCCTCCTTCACTGATGCGACTATCGTGTCCCCTAATCTGGCTCCTTTTTTCCCCTTCAAAGCTTGTATGCACATAACTCGTTTTGCCCCTGAGTTGTCGACCACTTTTAGATTGGATCTCATTTGTATGAAAGTCCTTATTTGCTGTAAAAGACACAAAATATAGAGCTGTTGTACATAACTTGGCTAACGCAAAGCAAATGTATAGCTGGCAATATGATTATGAAAAATAATTAATTGTAATAAAACTATATATTTTTTGAATAGATTAATTTGGATGTTTGATGCATAAAGTACACATTGGGTGACTTTCTACCAATTTGACCTATATCCTTTCAAGTTGATTATTTTAATAAACCCATTTAGCCCATTAAAGATAAAACCATAAACCAAATCGACCCATTCCTGAATGATTGGGTCAACACTTTCTCAAATAGATTAGCAGACCTGAGCCAAGAAAATATTGCAGGAAGTCTCATGTTGTGATCTTAGCATTCCTGGCGACACATTGCTGAGGCCCCGCAACAGTGAACGTCCAGCTAGTTTGATTTTGTTTCATGCATATGATAGGACAAAACTCAGAACACGGAAAATTATAACAGAAATCAAAGATTAAAAAGAGACTATGCTTGCCAAATAGAGATTTATTATCGATAAAATAGCAAATCTTAAGTTATACAAGCAACCACTAGTTACAAAGACTAAGAGTTTGTTTAGGTACAAATTCCAAAGTTGGCACCATAATTAACAGAACAATTAAAGAATTAACAAATTAACACCTACATGCCAGCAACGAGAACAATTAAAGAATTAACAAAGTAGCTTCATACCACGAAAGCAATTAGAAGCAGAATTCGTTGCCATCTTGAGTTACTGACAGGTTCCTTTTCCTACCTGCAAACATTTATATTAAACATCCCCATTATTCCTATTCTTTACCACCCAATAAAAGAGAGTGGCGCAGATAAGATCACTAAAAGCGACAATAAATTGAACATAAGAGTTTGAACTGGGACATGATTTCTGAACTTTGAAAGATAAGAAAAAACTAAACTTGTCCAAGAAAGTTGAAACTATTAAAACTCAGTTAAACTTTAACCCGCACATAAGATCACTAAATTCATGCCTAGTCCATTAACGAAATTAAAGTAAGTTCCGAAGCCTTGTTATTTTCACCTTACAACATCTTCTTCAGCAAAGACTTTAACTTAACTAAAAACAGCACATTTGACACTTAACAGGAGTCTACTAATAAAAAAACATAGCAATAAGCATTCAATCATTTGTTATGTACACTAGAGCTTTATATAACAACGGAATTAATCGAATCATAATGGTACAAAATGACAGCAATAAAACACATTTCTACACTAATTTTCTCTCATATTTTCAGTTAGGCATTTCATCAAACATGTTATGTGCATTATAAAAAAACACATTTTCAATAATTTATACTTGTTTCTACAATATTTTCATTGAGTGATTTCATCGAACAGCTTATATGCATCATATAAAAAAGGGCTTTTCTAGAAACACATTTTCAATAATGTATACTCATTTGATCGAAGAGGTTATATAAGTGCACGAGCATAGAAAAGATGAAGAGTTTGTTTGTGGGTTTTGACTTTTTTATGGGTGTTGACTTTTTTATAAAAATTACATGGGTTATAAAAATATACTAGGTAAATGGGTGTTGACTTTTTTATGATTTGGGTGAAAAACAAATAATCAAGGGGGAGAAATTTTCTTTCCTTTTTTTTCCTTGGGTTAGCTAGGTTTTTGGGAGCCGATTAATATCCGGGGTATTTAATGTAAGGGTGATGATTTGTACACCATTTTTATTTGCCATGTACCACTACCGCTATGCACAGATTAATGGCGTATGGCTAAAAATATGTGTGTACAAATCATAACTTATTTTAGATAACAACAAAGAGTAAAAGTAAAGTAAATTATAGGGTTTAGGGATTTCGCTTATTTCTTTTGCTTATTTTATGTTTAAAAGTAAGCATTTTTGAGAAATTTATATTTTATTAATTTCATTTTCTTAAATAACACAGGTTTTCAGTCCTTTTGTATTTAAATCGGCTTGCTATTGCTTACTTTTCAGAAATGACGGTGTAATTAATTAATAAACGCTTTTAGAGTTTTTGTAATATTAGTAATTCAAGAGAAACCATAGAGGATAAATAGACGAATAAATCAAAAAAGAATTTAATCACATTTACGTAAATAGCTGATGATGGTAATATGACAAAGAAAGAATACGTAAATGTATTTGAATGTACAATAGAGTTAGAGTGTTTCACAAATCCCTAATGAAAAGAGCAAGTCCCCGTCCTGTCAGATTATTTTAAAAAAAAGTTAGTTTCTTGAAAACGCTTTTATGTAAAAGGAAAGTTATTTTACGTACTAAATTTTTTTCATATAATAAGGGACTCGTCTCCGCCTTTCATCAAAAAATAATTGTTCAAATTAAAAGCATTTTAATATTTCAAACTATTTTTTATAATTTAAATATTTATTAAACCGTTGATCCTTAAGCGAAAATAATTACACAAAGAGTTGTTGGTTAATATATGATCAATTGAGATGTTGTTAAAGTGTACATAGGGTTTACATTAGGGTTAGGTTTAAAGAAAAACAAACGTATAAATTTACTTTGATAGTTTTCTTTAAATTTTGAATTTAGTAAGAAAATCATTCAAGATATATTTTCTTTTTAAAATATTTACACCCTTAGATTTTTAAGAATTATTTTCAATTCATAATTACGAATACATTAGAACAACGAAGATGTGGAGGAATAAGTAAAAAGTTAAAACACTCTTAGACTATCCAAGAAAGAGAAGATGTCAAAGGATAGTTATAAGTAGTCAAGGAGTGTTAAGTTCCCCACAAACCTACACACAAAAGTTTCCTAGTAGCGTTATTTTATTGGTCTTAGTCTATTAACCGCTGATCCTTATTTTCTTTCAAAACAATCGATTACCTGATAAGTTCATTGGTTATTTTCTCTCGTTAATGTTTTAGTTCGGAATGATCAGTGGTTAACTTTTCAGTTATGGATTTTTAAACCAGTTATAATCACCCAAAAGCGCTTAAAATAATTATTACAGGGTTTGTAATACACAGTTTTAATCTTCTTTTGTTGAAATTCTTTTACTCTTAATAAATATATTGAAGCACAATTATTTCAATTTTTTTGACTTCTAATAAAAATTCTATGCTTAATTACATAAGCATTAATACTTAACTTTTATTAAGAATTTTTAGATTCCCACATTTATAAAATTTTTCTTTTATATAGAACTTACTAAAAGAATGATTTAAGTTTTAAATTTCTTTTGATAGTTTCATTTAAATATGCAAACAAAAAGAAATTTGGATTGGGATTACATTTGGGATACATGTGAAATTGTTGTAGAGTTAACTAGTATATAATTGGTTGTTGAGAAACACATTAATAAAAGCGAATTCCTAGTTGCCAAATTATTTATAAATTTAATATTTTTTATCAAACTTTATAATTTTACGAAAATTAAACTTGTTAATAAAAAACTACTTTCCGCCTCTGCTCAGGGAATAATATACTTTTTTTAAATCATGCATTTTATTGAAAGGAAAATGTATTTTCGCAAAAGTTCTTTGATTGAAAAAAAATTTTATTAGACTGTCCTGCCCCTG
>BPTQ01000002.1:16627681-16671316 GCA_019973895.1 Chrysanthemum seticuspe
TTTCGATTTTTTACTCTTTTTTAAATGAACTATCCTTAGTTCGTTTCCTTGGATTTGCTCCACCTGAGGATTGATCGATAAGATAAGGGGCCTTCGCCGCGGTTTTTGAACTATTGCGATGTGCGCAGCAAGCCCCAGTTTCCTTGAAAGAAAAGCAGCTCGTTCAAAAAGTTGTGGGATCCGTCACTTGGATTAGCAACATCACATCATAATCCCATTCGGTGCCCTTAACTATAGCAAGAGAACCCCTTATCCTTACGATCACTCTTCAATGATGCGATTCCAACCCCAACTCCTTCTAATAAAAAATAGAAAAATACAAAAAAATCCTTTACCTTTCCATGCTTAGAGCCCCAAACCTAAACCCCCAACCATTAAGATGGCTAATGAAGATAACCTTTGGTAGTTTCAAAGAGTTAGGGATAAACGCATACCCTACGACCTTAGACACACAACGCGATTAAGAATAAGGACGTGACAATTCAACCATCAATAGGAGATAATTAAGGAGTAATAAAACCTAAGTAAACACATCTTTAAATCATCATACGAGCACACAATAATTAGACATAGAATACATACACCTTAGTTTAGATAATTAGATAAGTAGAAGTAATCGGTAGAATTACCAACCCCCAAATCCAAACCCCGAGATTCGTACCTTTCCATTTCCTAAAAAAACATAAAAAGATAAAAAATAATCTTCCTCAACCCCAACCTTAGCGTAGTAACTTCTCACTAGCATTCCTATTCCCCAAGAGAACGATATCAATTCCCGTGGCTTACCCTAATACTACACTACAACGATTAGGTTCACTGCCTAGGGTGTTGAAAAACTTGCTCGACGAAAAGAAAGTTCCTTTGACCCCGAACGACGCGTGTAGCGTTATCAAGTTTTTGGCGCCGCTTCCGGGGAATAGAATAGCTAGTTAGGAGTCCACCTCGTTTAGGTTCCTTTGCTTGATTCCTATCAAGTAAATTTTTTCTCATTTTTTAGCTTTCTCGTAGTCTATCCCCCTTCTTCGTGATCTTTGTTAGTAATCCCATCACTTTTCATAATGGAAGGTGATAACCAACCACCATTCATCAACCTACCACCAAATGACCCGCCAAGAGGCCGTACTCTTGGTGAATACTCGAGACCAAGCCACCTAGGCTATAGGAACACCATTGAGCTTCCCGACCAAGCCCAAACTACGGCCCTGCGATCCGACACCATCCGGTTGGTGCAAAACGGATGTGCATTCCATTGACTTCGTTCCGAAGATCCTAATCAGCATCTTAGGGATTTCCTTAAAATTATCGATTCCATCGATCCTCGATGCTACTACTCGGGAGACCACACGTCTGCGTCTCTTCCAATTCTCTCTACGGGACCAAGCTAGTAATTGGCTTGAGCGACTTCCCGCCGGCTCCTATCTCAAGTTGGGATGATCTCACCTCTCGCTTTCATGCTCAATTCTTCCCACCGGGGAGGACCACTAAACTAAGACGAGACATCTTGACATTTCAACAACTTCAAGGCGAATCTCTCTACAAAGCATGGACTCGATTCAAGGACTTACTTCATAAAGTCCCTCATCATGGTATTGATCTTTGGCTCCAAATCCAAATCTTCTATGACCATACCGATTTCATCACAAGGCGATCCATTGATCAAGCCGCCGGTGGAAGGCTTAGCGACTTTAACGCAGAGGAATCTTGGGATATTATAGAAGTGCTTGCCGATCAAAGCTACGAAGATTGGAATGAATCCCCTGAAACCCCCGTTAAAGTGGTTAATGCCATATTAACTCCTCTTGAATCTTCCAACGTCACCAAGGAACAAATGATTGCTCTTGAGAGAAGGATTGATTATCTAATAGAAAGGCATAAGAGAGCCCCCGTACAAATCCCTCGGGAAACAGTCAATTCCGCTAATTCCACCAACCAGCCAACACCCTTCTCTGAATCCCCAAGTCGTGAGCAAAATCTTAATTCCGAACGGCGCTTCCGTTCTACTTCCCCAATACCACTCTCACCAAGCTTTAAGGAACGAATGAGGGAGTACATGGCAGCTCATACGGAGAGATTAGCAAAATTTGAAGAGGAGGTTTATAGGCAAAGAGAGGAAATGCAGGCAAAGATGACGGAAATGATGAACTTGGTAAAAGAATATACCAAGACAAAAGTTCCCGAAAAGGTACTAGTAAGAAGCAATGATTATCCTCCCACTTCGTTTGTTAACGCCATTTCCATTATGACTGAAGATGGAAAGGTTGAGGAGAAGAAAACTGAGAAAAGTAAGAGGGAGGAGGCTGAACCTAATAATGAACCCGAGACCATTGAGTACTACCTTAAGCACGAAATTAACAAAAAAACCATTGTTAACCAAGTGAACAACTTTAGGTACAACGAGGTTCTTAGGGAAGCCCTTGAAGGAAAAATAACAGAAGAAGAGTATGACACGATGCCTATGGGACCTCTGTATGAGCTGGTTCTAAAAAAACCAGTAACTAAAAAATGAGACACCACAGGGAACTTCGTGATACCATGTAGCATAGGTGACATTGATAATATAAATGCCTTAGCTGATCAGGGGTCTGATGTAAACATAATGCCATTATCAATCTATAATAAGTTGACTAGGGAGAAGCCAGCCAAGACCGATCTTAGACTTTCCTTAGCAAATCACACCTATGTCTACCCCATAGGAATCGCAGTGGATGTTTTAATAGAGGTGGCTAATATCGTCTATCCGGTAGATTTCGTGATCATAGACATTGAGGAAGATAGAAACATGCCACTCATTCTTGGGACACCTTTTCTGGCCACCGCCAAAGCAACCATCAAATGCGGGGAGGGCATCATGATACTTAAAAGCGGCAAGGGGTATGCTAGGATACCCATTGTTTCAAGGTACCCTCTTAAGATCATGGAAAAGATTACGGATGAGAATCCACAAGTCCCTAACAATGTGGTTAAGAAGAAAATGAACGCTTGGGAAAAAGGGCTTAGAGATTTCATGGTTCAAGGATTACATGCAACATTGTGGAAGCGCGATAAAAAGTTAGGAAATAATCCCACTTCAATACCACAAACACAAAAGAACCCTAAGGAATTTTTAAATGGAGAGAAAGTACTCTTATACAAATCACAAATAAGAGCATTACGAGGTAGAAACAAACCAAGATGGTTTGGGCCTTATACGGTGAAGGAAACTAATCTAAAGGATAAAACCGTTACCATAATAGAACACGTGGGCAAGGAATCCACGGTGAGCATACAACGACTACGCCCTTTTGATGAAGGACGAGCGAAGGAAGAAGGTGGCGGTAATGAAGTCACGTAGGGGCACGACTACGAGTCTAGCTACAAGACTCATAAATAAAGAAAATCGCTTCATGGGAGGCAACCCATGCTTAATTGTTTGCTTGTTTGTGTCATATATCTTTTATTGATTGTTTATTCTCATGTTTAAATTTGTAAAAATGCTTTATTTTGTTTTTAACCTCGTCTTAATTACATATAAAGGTATTTTACACAAGGGATAAGTGTAGGGACGGATTACACACGTTTTCAAAAGAAACATAAACATGAGAATTTCAATTAATTAAAAGATATACATGTGTGTTTGTTCGAGTCAAATGCTTGTATCGAGTCATAATGGATGTTTTGCAGGAAATTTTTCCAGATTCTAAAGATGTATATTTTCCAGAAAATCGCAGACCTGTTTTTGTCAGGATAACCTGACGGCGTCAGGATCGCAACCTGACGGCGTCAGGAAGGAGCAAAAACAACTGATTACTTTTTCTCGTTTTCTGAGCTACTTATAAATTTTTGGAATTTTCCAGGTCTTAATTTTTCAGAAATTCTGTAAACATCCATTCCACAAGCATTATATCCTAGTTTAGTAGAGTCCTATATATATTATTACCGCCGATTTTACGCGAAGGTTTCGTTTGTTTTCTTCAAGTGTGCAGGTTTAATTTACCAAGAAGAAGATACATAAGATGAGAAGTAGCTTTTCACGCAAACGTTCTTCTTGAAGAAAAATGTAACCACCACTTTACACGGATCCAATAACATGGAAACAGTGCTCGAAGATACATAAGTGTGCAGGGATGTATGATGAACATCAAGTAACATGAAAACAGTGCTCGAACTCGCAAGTGACTGAAACAACCACAAGAAACAGAAGATGCAACTTTTGGGATTGCATATTAATACTGGAACAATGAGATTTCCTAGATTCTTGTATGACAAAAAAACACGTGGATATCGAAATGAAGTATTCAGACTTTCGAACCATCTATATAACGGATCATCATTACTACGAAGACAAGTCAACACATGCGGCATGCTATATCTTATATTTATGATTCATGTAAGCATAATTTTTTTAATAGTATCCTTCATATAAATAACTAGACATGAGCGTGTTTAGACTTCTCACTATAATGTTTGGTCGGTGCATTTGATCTGTGCTCATATGCATTATTTGGCTTAATGGAGCCAATAACTTTGTTCTATTTAAGTGAAAATATGACGAATTTTGTGACCAATCAATATGCATTATTAAATTAAGAAATTTACATATTGCCACAAATAAAAGTCAATGTACAATGAGACAACCCTCGATTATTTCATGAATTTACAGATTAACACCTACATGCCAGCAATGAGAGCAGTTAAAGAATTAACAGAGCAGCTCGATATAGACGCATGATCGTTGGTTATGAACAAGTAGCTTTCTTCCAAGTAAACCCTATATTTAATTGCGAGAAAGGCAGATACAAAATAAGTACGATATTCGAGCATTGACCTTGTAAAAGTGTAGCAGTTACAAGCATGCTACCAGAAAACTAGTTTAAAATTACTCAAGCAAATGAACCGTAACGAACGTACCACGAAAGCAATTAGAAGCAGAATTCGTTGCCATCTTGAGCTTCTTACACGTTCCTTTTCCTACCTGCAAACATTTATATTAAACATCCCCATTATTCCTATTCTTTACCACCCAATAAAAGAGAGGGGGCGCAGATAAGATCACTAAATGCGACAATAAATTGAACATAAGAGTTTGAACTGGGACATGATTTCTGAACTTTGAAAGATAAGAAAAAACTAAACTTGTCCAAGAAAGTTCAAACTATTAAAACTCAGTTAAACTTTAATCCGCAGTTCGGAAGCCTTGTTTTTTTCACCTTACAACATCTTCTTTAGCAAAGACTTTAACTTAACTAGAAACACATTTCTACACTAAATTTCTCTCATATTTTCAGTTAGGCATTTCATCAAACACCTTATGTGCATTAAAAAAAACAAATTTTCAATAATTCATACTCATTTCTACAATATTTTCATTAAGTGATTTCATCAAACAGCTTATATGCATCATAAAAAAAGGTTTTTCTAGAAACACAGTTTCAATAATGTATATACTCATTTGATCGAACAGGTTATATATTGTGGGTTTTGAATCGGGGTTATAATTAACTGATCTATAAATTACATGGGATGTCAAATTAGCATAAAAATATACTACTACGTAATAAATGTAACTCATAACTTACATGAGAAAAGAGAAGTACTAGTAAATGGGTGTTGACTTTTTTATGATTTGGGTCAAGACAAATAATCAAGGGGGAGGAGAAATGTTATGCTTTTTTTTTCTCTCCTTTTTTTCCTTGGGTTAGTTAGGTTTTTGGGAGCCTACTAATATCCGGGTATTTATGATAAGTTTGGTATAGAAAATTTCAAAGAGATGAAATGAGTTAGAGAATAGTAAATTCAGAGAATAGAAATCAGTAAAGAGTTTTGTTCAATTCTAATATTTGGTAACAGTAGAAATTAAAAAAAAAATATATTTTTTTAAATAACATTTTGTCATATGAGAGAGACTCACATGTATTTGTTTGTTGATTTTTAAAAAAAAAATATATATATATACATATATATAGGGAAGGGTTATTTTCAGAACTAAGAAAAGGTCGAGAACTGCGAGAACCAGCATCAACCAATCAGATTTTTTTAGATATTTGTTTCTATTATTTAATTCAAAAGGGCATAATAGTAAAAATACATTTTTTATTTTCTTTTTGATTTTTTTTAATTAAAAACGTTTTTTTTAGTTCCTAAATTTTAGGATTTTTTTTTTTTTTTTTTTTTTTTTTTTTTTTTTTTTTTTTTTTTTGAAATAATTTCTTTTTTATGATTTCAAAAGGTAAGATGCATATGTGTTTTTTTTTGTATAAGTCAAGGTGCACATGTGTTTTTTTAAATGATGTAAATTTACATGTGTTTTTTTTATAATGTAAATTTTCATATGTTTTTAGTGGTCAAATGCTTCTAATTGCACATGTATATATTTACGAGTAAATTTCTATAAGTATTTCTTTTAACACATACACATTTGCATTGTTTTAGCAAAAATAGAGAATACAAACTTAAGCAAATATCCAAAAATCTACACTCTTATATTACATTTTCTTCTAATTGCAAATAGAAAAAAGAGAATGTATAGATGAGATTCAACTATGCATTCATGTACATGGTGTATTTTCTTGTTGTGCACATGTATTTTCTTGTTGAGCAAATGTATCTTCGTCTACATGTGTCTTGTTCTCCAATAGACAAGTGTTCTTCGTAAGGGTACATGTTCACATTTTTTTTTCAGGCGTGTGGTGTACATGTTTTGTTGTAGGCGTCATTGTTCTTCTCAACTAGACAAGTTTTCTTCAGTTTTTTCTGCAATATAAATATATTTCCAATCTGTTGTTAGACACATCTAATGGCATGATCTTGATAAATGCTAAATAGTATATATGTTTGACTACATATAAATCCTTTCAAGGCATTGGTCATTTATTATAAACCATGATAACATTTAAAATTAAAAACGAAACGAATTCCTGTACAACCATTACCACAGATAATACAATTGTGTCACATTAGAAAGCATATTTTAAAAAAATGAAACCAACAAGTAAGTTGAATACCTAAACCTATGCTTTGTGCACATGTATTCTCAACCATTGCACATGTATATTCATTAAATTTATACCCACCATAAAACAAATATGCATCCCCCCTTAAAACAAATATGCATTCCCCCTTAAAACACATGTGCAAACCAATTTCATTGAATTTATATCAACCATAAAACAAATATGCACCCCCCTTAAAACACATATGCACACTCCTTGAAACACATACAAACAATTAAAACACATATGCACATTTCCTTTTGATTAGAAAATGAGTATATAAATATTTGTATAACTACCTAGATTACACTAACATAACATAACACCATGTGTTTTTTTTTTTTTTTTTTTTTTTTTTTTTTTTTTTTAAAGCACGACTATTATGTTGTTGCATATACTAACTTGATTGCAACCATTATTTTCTCACAAGTAGCAATCTTTTCGAGCATGACAGACATGTCCACAAAATTTAATCCACAAAAGTTGATTCAAGCATGACAGTCAAGTCCACAAAGGTTTTATTTTTTCAAAATTGATAGAAAATTTGGAGCAACCGATATAAATTAAATATATTAACAAAGACTACATACTATCTTGCGTGAAGGTTACCTGAACACATTTCAATCAAATGGTAAGTAGACTTGGAGCCTTCACTAATGTCAACTTCTTTTTGCCTTTCTCATATGCTTTGCACTAGCAGGCAAATTAGTAACAAATAGAACCTCCTAAAGTTAGTACAAAATTAATAGAACCTCCAAAAGTTAATCCCATATCTAAAAAGGTTTTATTTTTTCAAATCTAATTTTTTTTCTGATCGAAAGTCAAGAAAAATTGAGATCGAAAGTAAAAGAGAAAAAAGCAGATCGAACCTATAACCATCGAAAACAATATTTTTCAGATCGAAGCAAGACAAAAAAAACTGATCGAAAGTAAAAAGATACAGGATCCGAAGCCAAAATAAATTTAGATCGAATGTCAAAAAAAGAAATCAGACCCAAAGTAAAAAATAGATCGAATCTATGATCATAGAAACCCATTCCAGACCAGTAAATCAAGAATGGTTTTAAATAGGTGGTTTTGGGGGAGGGGATGGCAGTTTTTATGTTAAAGCATGATAGATGTAGATTGATTGATACATCAAATTTTTGGGGCGAGAAAGAAATACAGATTATAAGGAGAGATTGAAAGGGTGCGGCTAGGGTTTGGGGTGAAGAAGACATAGATGGAAACTGAAATGATACAATTGAAAATGTGGTAGCCTTATCTCCTTTACAGAATTAGAATAAAACGGTTTTTATGGGTTAACAATAAATTACTTTAGTGCCCTTATCCCCTTTACAGAATTAAACTTCAACTTTTAGTTTATTACACTTATGCCACCGCCAATATGGTCCATTGATAAAAAAATAGATGGTTGAGATCGGTTCTCGCAGTTCTCGACCTTTTTCTGGTTCTGAAAATATATATATATATATATATATATATATATATATATATTTATATATTTTCTAAATAACAATTCTAAAAAAATATAAATTTTTTTCTAAAAATGTAAAAAAAAATATATTTTTTTTAAATTATTTTTTTTAAAAAATTATTTTATAAAATTTTATTAAAAAAAAAGTTTTTTAAATAATATATAAAATTTTATTAAAAAAAATAATAGTTTTTTGAAAAAATTTATTTTTTATAAAAATTATTTAATTTTATTTAAATGTATTTTTTTTCTAAAAAAATAACAAATTATTTTTTTAAATAATATATATGATACTAAAATACACATGTAAGTTTAAAAAGGAAAAATATGTATTGTAAAAAAATTATAGCCATCTATTCTAAATAATATAAAAAAAAAATCTCTTTTTATTTTTTTAAAATTAAAAATCTCACAAACCGTTAATTGTTAAGCCAAAAAAATCATACCATCACGACGAGAATTAAGTCATATTTCTATAAAGGGGCAGTTCTAAATACTTCGACGAACTTTTTTTTGTGAGTTTTGAAATTTACGTCTGTTAAAAATCATATTTGATTTATTATTTTAAATTGTAAAATCACATGTGATTTCTGCCTTAAAGTATACATCACATGTGATTTGTGAAATCACATGTCATTCCTAACATAGAAATCACATGTAACTTTTTTCAGACACAAATTTAACATTGAAACTAAACTCGAAAAAAAAAATTGTCGAAAGTATATCGAAGTGCCCGTCTACCTGAAGGATATAATTATTCTATTCGCGATAGTGTATTTTTTGTCGCTTAACTATGTATCGTTTGTAGGATATTTTATTTATTTATTTATAAATGTGGAAAGTGATTTTTTTTTAATGAAAAATAGATGGCCAGAATTGGTTCAATGGGTATATAAATACTACGAGGTCTATATTGATCTCAAACTCTTATTGATTAATGAAGTTTTTATTAAAATTTTCAACTCCAAAATATAGATGGCTAGATCAATAACATAAGTTGACTCGACAAAAATCTCCAAGTCTATATAATTCTATTTGAGTATTCCACCACTACTGGTCAATTTAAGTTTATGAAATTTATTAACGAATCATTAATCTAATAACGGAACCTCATCAATAAATACAAATAACCAAGCACAATGTACACACAAATGTACAAATCTATACTCCTTGGTTTTCATTCATTTTTTTTTTACTCTGTTTAAACTGAAAAAAGAAATAAAGATGAAACACAAAGATGAATCGAACCACCATTTCACCTCACATCTAACAACAACAACAAACATGTCTATCCTATGTCTCATCCTTTTCAAGAAACCACAATCAACATCCATCTCCAACCAAGACTCAACACAAAATAAAAATTAAACAAGATCTCAGATAAACTCAAACTTTGTTTGCAATCTTCTTAAGATTTAATTTAAATTTGAACATCCCCATCATCGATCTACAAAAAAGAAAAACAAAATAACAAACAACCTACCCGAGACCTTTCACAAATCTTGAAGCCAACTAAGAGAGTACCTTGGGTATGCATTTGTGTTCGTGAAACAGAATCAAGAAAAGGGTTCGTGTCTCTTTCTTTGTGTGTTCGTATAAATAAAAAAAAAAAAAGTTTTGTTATGTCTTTTGTTTGTGAGTTATAAGGGTGATGGATAGATTATTAAGACAAGAATTATTATTTTTTAGAAGATATATGTTTGGTGCTTGTTTGTATAACAACCCGTACTTTTCCAGGTCCTTACTTAACCTCAAACTCAAATTTATTTATTTTGGAAGTTTACATAATTATTTTTACATGTAGTTGTTAACTTAAATCGCGTAAACTAGAAAATGGCATTTAACGTTAACCAACATTAAATAAAGTTAAGTCTACATGAAATATATGTCATATGACTATTTCAATAAGATTTTCTAAGTTTACACTTTTTATTTTTCAAGTTTCACGTAAAACACTCTTATTACGCATTACGCATGCAATACTTTCCCAATACCGCGCCACCTTTAAATTAACATATCTTATACATTATATACATTCAAATTAACTCATTTCCTCCCATTTAAACCCTCAAAACCAGCCCTTCTCTATTTTTTTACAAGTTAGTCACCAACTCTTGTCATACTATGTCCAAATGCATGTGATAAAGTCTTAAATCACTATGTTATCACTAAGTCGACACTTCTCTTTGTATTTCCCCTCTTGTACACGAAAATAATCACCCACCATGCTTCTCATAATATTTGGATCACATCTTGTCTCCTAGGATATTTTCTAAACCAACCAAACACATTACAAGTTAACTGATTCATGTAACTAGCTAGCTACTTTCCCTCTTGCCTTATAAATAGAGCACTTATTCTACTCATTTCACACACATTTATACATACTCAAAATTTAGTCATTTCCCTCCCCTCAATTTCATTTAAAAAATCGTTTTTTTATTACATAAGCAAAACCTCAAAAAATCAAACAACTAGCTCAATTTACCAACTATATCTTGTAAATCTTACAAAATCTAACAAAGTCTTCAATCACATTTATTTTTCTTTGCTTCACCCACTACCTCACGCCATACTCACATCACTCACCCTTCCTTTCACCTTACTTTCATTAATTTTCATGTTCTTTGGTCCCCTAGATATTCTCCTAGTCTTGCATTTCTTTTCATTAAAAAGTTACTGGTACTTTCCTTCTCATTTTAATAAAACAAAACACATAAACTCTCTTCTTTTTCTCTCTACTTAAATGGCAGCAACAACAACAATTTCAAGGGTATCTTTTGGGTCTTAGCTCATTGGTTAAGTTTTAGACATCATAGTTAGGTTTTGGAGTTCACACTTTGGGTTTCATAAGTGTTCTTGGGTTCTTTGGTTCACCAATCATCGACATCTTCTTGTAAGCATACATAATCTATTTTCATACTCATATACACCCTTATTTAACATTTCATGTTCATTTTACATCACCTCTATAAAAATTTTTATGATGAAACATCTTTGGAAAACAAGCTTATAAAACCTAAAAACACTATCTTTTAATAACTGAACTATAAGTATGTAAAACATGAAAAAAATCATTTTTATGGAAAACCCTTCTTACCACAGTAAGTATAATGGTTCGGGATGATCTCGGTTAAATTTCGTGATTTGTGGAATTTTTTAACTATTTTTCATATATAAAATAAGATTAACTATCAAATCTGTCCTTTCAAATATTTTTCGTAAATTTGAGAACTTTAAAGTGGATCGAGCATGAGATTTTTATTAATTTCATGTAGTAGATTGATAAACTTAAACGTAGCAACTTGAATCACATCAAACGGACCATTTTTGAGTAAGATATGACCTCGAGAAGTTGGTTATGCTTTTTTGTCCAACTTTTCGATCAGGTCAGCAGCTTAAACGACCAAACATCCACTAATAAAAGCATTTACAAGATCTTTGGCCTTGATATTTTGAAACTATATATTTTTAGCTACGTTTGGAGAGTTGAATGAGCAAAAACGACTTGTAACGAAGGAGATATGGCCGTTTTAAGACCCTGAAAACCTTATTATAAACTCCTGTCCAGTTTTTATTACAATTGCAACTGACCTATTTCGAGCCTGTTTTCGAGGGCCTTGGGCTTAGATTCATCCATATCTATAGTCGAACTTTCTATAGTGCTCGCGGCATACTTGGCACTGGAATTTGAAAAGGCCCAAACCCATAAGAAATGAAGAACTTATGACCTCCGAAAGTTGAGCAAAACACATTTTTGACACTTTTTGAAAACTTAACAGTTAAAACTGAAACTTGCGTTTTGTCATGTTTTGAGTCATAAAACCTCATCACAAGTGTATAAAGGTGATAATACATCATAAAATTCATATGCATATAGTACATATCATATTTTCCTAAAACAGTTTAATTATTTAGGTTGCGATTAGGCTTTCGCGCCTCAATTTTCGTGCACACATTTGCTAGTATCGCATTACTCTGTTTGAGGTGAGTTCTCGTAGCCCTACTTTTTACATGTTTTCCTGGGGGAAAATGGTACTCAAATGATGTTTTAACTATTTTTATGTTGTGCTTTTGGACAATATGTGTGTTTGATTGAAATATGACTTCTTTGTGACGATAAATTGTGTTTCATGTATGCGCAACTGTTTAACTCCGTTTGGAGCCGAAACAAGTTGATAGTACTATATGGGGTAGCTCCCCACTATTGGTAACATGTGTGTAACATTATTGGTAGGTTCAGTTGTCGCTAGCACTGTGTTTCATATTCGTATATCTTGCTCACTATTGTCCTACACTACTATGCACAGCTTCGTGGTTTAACACTTTAACCTACGAGCTCAGCAACTTTATGTTGACGTTTTCGAGTATCCATTTTCAGGTGTTAAGAATGAAGTTGCATAGAAGGTTGAGTATTGGCCTGGCCGAGCAGACATAAGACAAGACTCTACCGGGTTGTGTTCCCGAGGAGTTGTGCATTTGGAAATGCCCACTTAATTATTGTGAACTTATGTAGTAAGACTTGTATCCACCGTGTTATAGATCATTGTAACTTTGACTTGTGTTGTGATGAATGCATTTAGTATTTCCTTATTTTGACACCTTGTGTTCTTGGTTATGAAGTCATACCCCGTAAATGTCATTCCGCTGCGCCATTTTTGGGGTGTGACAGATTGGCATCAGAGCCTTGGTTATAGAGAATTAGGTGGTTTAACCTAGACTAAAACCTAAGAACATTCATATAGTTTGCATGATAGGACCTACATGTGCGGTTATGTGTTAGTGCCCAATATTAGACCTTAGGAACCCTTCCTGAATTGAGTCAATTTGTTTTTAAACCCCTTAAGTTCTTAAACAACTTGCACCTTAATTTCAAGACTATTCTTGTTTGATTGGGTTGCGAAATTTATATGGGTGCAAGTTGTTAATCAACTTAATGGATTTGAGGAATTAACTTAAGGATGGAATATAGGTTAAATGGTGTGAAGTGATGATGATAAGAAAATGTGGCATGATGTTATTCTAAAAACGCCTGGCCAACGTTTTTATAATAATATGATGCGACATGGACTTATCAAATTCATGAATTTTCAAATAGGAAGTTGGACATAGGACTGCAACACGTATACCGACCTACCATACCTCCCTCCTACCTAACATTCACCAAACATCCTCCCATGAGGAAACCATGCCCCCAAGAAGATCTACTCGAGTTAACCGAGGTGGTGCCACTCGTAAAGGTGGAAGGACTGGGAGACATGGGGGAAGAAGTGGTAACTGCGAGAATAGGAACGACAATGACAACAACGCAAACCCTGACTTTTCCAGACCATCGCCCAAACAGCTGCAGAACTTGCTTCCCACTATCGACGCTCGGATAGGAGATCGCATCAGCAACCCCAGAAACAACAATAGTAGGAGCGACAATGTGGAGAACGACAACACCAACGACAATGGTGGAAATGGAAGTAACAACAACAGTGGGAAAGGGTGTTCGGACAAGGAATTTACTGTGTGCCAACCTAGTGGATTTTGACAAAATGGAGGAGCGTTGGTGTATACCAGGTGGATCGGGAAGATGGAAGCAATGACTGACATAAGCGAGTGTGCAACTCACCATAGGGTGAGGTGTGTCGCTAGCTCATTGGTAGGATAAGGCCCCGAACTGGTGGAAACAATGCGAACCGTGGTAACATTGGTAACCCAGCTCGTGGTCGAGCATTTGTGATGAACGCTGAAGAAGGACGTCAGGACCCGAACATCGTGACGGGTACGTTCTCTTTAAACGACCACTATGCTACTGTGTTATTTGATTATGGAGCCGATTATAGTTTCGTTTCTACTAAATTCATGCCCCTATTAAATATGGAACCCAGTAGACTAGGCTTTAGTTACAAAATTGAAATCGCAAGTGGTCAAAGGGTAGAAACCAATAAGATCGTTTGTGGGTGCAAACTAGAATTAGAAGGCTATACCTTTAGCATCAACCTAATACCATTCGGACACAGAAGCTTTGACGTGATTGTGGGAATGGACTGGTTATCCAAGCATAATGCTAAAATAGTGTGCCATGAGAAGATGGTCCGGATACCACTACCAAACGGTGAGTTACTTAAGGTTTACGGAGAGCGACCTGAAGAAGAGGTGAAACATGTCATGAACATAAAAGTGGAGAAGAAGAAACTAGAAGACATCCCAGGACTTGTCCGGATTACCTCCTTCTCGAGAAGTTGAATTCCGCATAGACCTAATTCCTGGAGCAATGCCGGTCGCAAAATCTTCCTACCGCTTGGCACCCACTGAGATGGAGGAATTGTCTAATCAACTCAAGGAACTCCAAGACAAAGGTTTCATTAGACCTAGTTCTTCTCCGTGGGGAGCACCGATATTGTTCGTCAAAAAGAAGGACGGATCATTTAGGATGTGCATCGACTACTGTTAGGAACATGTTTTATTATAAAGTGTAGATCATTTCATTTGTAATAGGTCGTTAATAAATATGGTTTATAAATGTTTGTAATTGATTTCACATCTCATGTAGTAAGCCCATGAGCTGTGATAGAAGGTTCTTCTAGAACCAAGAGGAAACACCCCTACTTATGTAAACACTATAAATCCCCCCTCCCTAGAAGGGAGAGGGTTGTTGGTTCTAATTGCAATTATCATTTCATTAATCATTCATTAGTTCCTTCCACTTTCTCTCACTAAAACTTTCTCTCTCTAGAAATACATATTGATGTGATAGAATGGTGACCTTACAAGTGGTATCAAGAGCCAAGGGATAAGTTAGGTTAATATTGATTAGATTTAATAGAAATCCGTACTTAAAAACGTGTTTTAGATTGAAAATCATGGACTTATTGGACTGAAATACGTGTTTCTGCGAGTTTGGCGAGTTAGCCTTAAATTCTTGCGAGTTTCTTTTGATGTTCTGCGAGTTTCTTGAAATTCTGCGAGTTTCTTTTGAAGTTCTGCGAGTTTCTTTTGAAGTTCTGCGAGTTTCTCTTGAAGATTTGCGAGTTTCTTGAACTTCTGTGAGTTTCTTTTGAAGTTCTGCGAGTTTCTTTTTGAATTTCAGCGAGTTTGGACTTGAAGTTTTGCAAGTTAGGATTTATGGTTTGAATATTTGCAAGTTAGCAAATTCCAGAAATTTTTTGGCGAGTTTCTCTCTGCAAGTTTCTTTCTGCGAGTTTCTCTCTGCAAGTTTCTCTCTGTGAGTTTCTCTCTGCAAGTTTCTTTTGGCGAGTTTCTCACTGCAAGTTTCTCTCTGCGAGTTTGTCTCTGCAAGTTTCTTCTGCGAGTTTCTTCTGCGAGTTTCTTCTACAAATTTCTTCTGCAAGTTTCTTCTGCAAGTTTCTTCTGCGAGTTTCTTCTGCAAGTTTGGATTTCTGCAAGTTTGGATCTACCTTAATCTAAACAACCTCAACCTTAATTATCCTTAACGATCCACATCATTCATCAATCAACAATTATGTCTCAATCACCATATCCGAATTACCCTTACCCCTATTATCCTCAGCAAGCTCCTCAACAAGCTCCTCCACAACAACCTCCTCAACAAGTTCAACAACGAATGTCAATGGTTCCACAAATCCCTCAACAACAAACTTGGTTTTCTCAAATGTGTAAAGCTGTTACATGTCAGCAATCAATTCATGAAGCTGGTTCGGATACTCGTCCTCCAATGCTAACACCAGGCAATTATGTGCAATGGGCAAGTCGGTTTCTCAGGTATATGGAACTTAAGAAACCTCATGGTAAGTATCTGAAGAAGGTAATACTAGAAGGACCATTTCAAATGCCAACTGAAACTGTTCCCGGAGATCCTACAGCTATTCCACCAAGACCCGATACTATATCAATTGTTCCACTGAGTCGTTTAACACCAGAACAACTACTTCATCTTGAAGCCGATGAGCTTGCTATGCAACAAATACTTCTTGGAATTCCTAATCCGGTCTACAAAAGTATTGATGCACAGACAACTGCAAAAGCTATGTGGGAACAAATTCATCTTTTGATGGAAGGCACTGAACTGAATAAGGTCGATATGGAGTCTAAACTGTATCATAACTTTGATGTGTTTACCATTGAGCTTGGGGAATCACTTGAATCATATTATCATCGTTTCACGAATGTGGTCAATTATTTACACCGACATAAGATTGATCTTCCAACCATTGCTATTAACACAAAGTTTCTGAATTCATTAGGACCAGATTGGCATAAGTATGTTACTTTTGTTCGACAAGTCAAGGATCTTCATGAAGTAAAGCATGGGTTGTTGTATGATTATCTAAAACATCATCAATATGAGGTTCTCAAAGATAAAGAGGCTCGTGGCACACACGGTTTTCCTCCACCACCAATTGCTGATCAGATTGCTCTCATGGCACATGGTTATCCGAATCCATACCCAAAGTCCAATCATGCTTTTGATCAACAACAACGTCATTTTGCTTATGCTCCACCCACACCTTCTCATCAAGTTCTTCCTGAAGTTGATCCTAATACTGCATACTATGCTCAAACCAATAATGATCAAGATGATGCTTTTGAAGCATTGAATCATGGAATGGCCTTTATTGCTAAAGCCTTCTCCAAGTTCTCTACTCAGTCTAACAATCGTCTTCGTTCATCATCAAATCCCAAAAGTCACGCAGTTATACAAGGTGGCAAAGTTGAGGTTCAGAACAGAACTAGTGGTCGTCGAATGATTACAAGTGGGTATTCTGGTAATTCTGGGAATGGTCAAACATCAGCAGGGCGATCGGGGAGTAATAACTTCAAGAGAAATGTTCAAGTTGTGGAAACAGGGAAGTCACCGGCTTCAGGATCTACTATTCGCTGCTATAATTGCAAAAAGCAAGGACATCTTGCTAATGCTTGTCCTGAACCACGAACCAAAGGAGGAGATTATTATAAACAAGTCATGCTGATGGCATACAAGGATGAAGCAGGAGGAGAACTTAGTGAAACTCAGCAAGGTTTTATGGCAGATACTCTCTCAGATGATGAATATGAAGATTTGGAAGCCAATGCTGCAGTTGTTTTTAAGGTAAATATGCAGGAACATCACATCAGTCAAACAGAGAATGGACCGGTCTATGACACAGACGGTCTATCTCAGGTACCTGACACTGATATATGCCTCATAAATGCAATTGTGTCTGCATCTGCACCTGATGAGCAGCAATCTGTTCAACATGAATCATTATTTAATCATACTGAAGTTGATCAAATTAACCCCGTGGTTACATTTGATGAACTAAGTGATGGCGAAAATAATGAGAATATTGAACAGAGTGAAGCAATTCATGGTCTAGATTCAGAATATCTTAATTTATTACTTCTGCCATTGCAAGCCCAAACTGCTAAATGTAATGAGATAAACAAAAACCTTAAGGCTGAGATTACCTCATTGACTGCTGAACTTAAGAGTTGTCGAAAACGGATAAATGATTTTGAAAATAAAACCACCCGAGAAACAAGTTTTGAAGTGGCCTTTAAAAAATCTTACGTTAACGAACAAAATCTTCAACATCAGATGCATGAAATTGTTGCGTCAAATAATGAAAAGATTTCTCAAATTGAACAAGAAAAGTCTGAACTTCAGAAAAACATTGAACATCTTCAAATGGAACTTTCCAAAACTAAACAAGATTTTTCAACAAATCGGTCACATTTTTCTGAGTTCAAAAAGAAATCTAAGAAACGCATTGATGATCAAATCGAGGAAATTCTTCGATTGGAAAGACGATTAAAAGATTTTGGCACTGTTGTATATAAGATTGGCCACTCAGTAAAACAGATTGAAATGTCAACTTTACTCCCCAAGTCCCGATGACTCAAAACGTTTTGCTCTTGGGTATAATCACCCACGTTTTCTTCACACAGCTCTCAAGGAAATGCCCAAACTGTATAGTGCTCAATGTGTTTTAGATCCAAGCATGCAACTTATTGTATTTGATTGTGAGGAACAATGGGCACAAGATGATCGAAGTCGTTTAAAAATGCGACAAAATGGACTTTTACCATATGATTACACAAGTGAAAATGCTTCTTACAAACTGAATGCCATTTCAACACCATCATATAATCTTTCTGAAATAACTGAGGCATCTTGCGTGGAAGGTCCCGTTCACAGTGTTGCACAAATAAATGGTCCTTTACCGTCCTCTTGCAAAAGCAACTCGTAAAATCCTAAACCTTGTTTAGTATTACGGTACTTTCAAACGTTTATGGAAGATATTTCATTTTTAGAAACGGCAATTGAGAAAAATTCTGAGTTAAAAGCATCTAATTTTCAATCTGCTTATGCAAGAGAGCTAAGACAAATGTTTCAAACCCAAATTTCACCTCACGTCGCTCATTTGCGTCTGTGTGCAACACACTGGGAAAGGGAACTTCAACAAGAGGTGACTTCAATGATTGAAGCTTTTAACACACTTGAAAACTCAGTTTCACAAGAACAATGCAAAAACCAAGATCTTCAAAATGCCTTTGATCAATTGTTAGAAGATGCTCTTTCTGCTAATATTGCTTCTGTGGTTATATATTGTGAATTTGCTTCTGTGAATGATACTGTGTTAACTGCTGAGAATCTCAATATGGTTCAAACGTTGGAAATGGATAATCAAATGTTAAGGCACGAAATTGATAAATTAAAAGAGGAAAATGAGAAAATGTTTTCACAAAATGATGATGTTCAATCTAAACTTTTAATGGAGATTTCTGAACTTAAACGAAGGCTTCAATGGTGTCAGTCTAGGACAATTGAATCTGAACTTGCTTTACAAAATCAAAAGGAAAAGTTGTCTTTGGATCAGTCGCGAATATCAAAAGTCGAATTTCTTGATGATGAAAATGCATCGTTAAAATGTCAAATTTTCAAATATGAACAAGAGATTGCACAAGTCAAACAGGAATATAAAACGATTTTTGATTCTCTTAAAACTGTTCGTTCTGAAGCGTCAAAAGAACTTGATCACCATGTTGAATACACTCGACAAATGTTGGTTGAACAAGGAAGACTAAATTCCATAATTCAGGATAAAAAACACATCATCATTGAGCTTAAAGAAAAGCTAGCTAAACAAGAATCTAGCAAGTCTAGTAACACAAACGTAATTGCTCCTGGCATGTATATAATTGACAAATCTCAGGAAACTAATTTGATTTCTTCCACTTCTACAGGAATAGTTGCGTCCACTAATGTTAGAAGATCCGAGAAAAAGAGACAAAAAGAAAATACTAGGATCTCGCAACATAGGAAGAGAACTCGTCAGACATCAGAAGTAGAAGTTCATCTTAGGAAATCAAATAAAAATCATGTTGCATCTGCTTTAGATTCAAATTTGGCAACTTGTAATTCTAATGTCAGTGTAACGAATGATAAGTCTGTAAATGTTTCAAACGTTAATGCTTCTTGTGTTTTCTGTCGTAACAGTGTGATGTTTGGTAATCATGAAAAATGTGTTGCAAATTCTCTGTTAGCTCGTTCTAAGAAATATATAACTGGCCCTCCCTCTAGGTCCCCAATAGTTGCAAAATCAAATTTAGGGAAGGTGCACAATGTAGTTTCTGAGAAATCTGTAGACTCACCCATTGCTGCAAAAACATCTCCTAAGAAAGTGTACTCACCTAGTGACTTCACTAAGACCAAAGCGAAAAATAATTGGTTATGGAAACAATGGTTGCAGCATACCTCCAGTTTTAAATGGATTCCTAAATGTGAAAATGTGTGTAACACTAACATAATGGAACCCACTAACTCTTTGGGTTCCACTGCTTCTATCATACCACCCTCGTTGTCTTCGTGTGTTGCAGGTGATTCAACTCGTTCTGTGGATTGTTGATAGCAGATGTACCCGGCATATGACAGGAAATCTAAAGCTGTTAGTAAACTTTGTTTCAAAGTTCATCGGTACTGTCAGATTCGGGAATGATCATTTTGCTGCAATAATGGGATATGGAGATTATGTTAATGGAAACATCGAGATCAGTCAGGTTTATTATGTTGAAGGTCTTGGACACAATCTTTTCTCAGTTGGAAAATTCTGTGATGATGATTTGGAAGTTACGTTTCGCTCCAAAACGTGTTACGTACGTGATTTGGAAGGACATGACTTACTCACCGGCAATCGGAGCACAAATCTTTATACGATTCCTATGTCTGACATGATTGCATCTTCACTGATTCGTCTTCTCTCAAAAGCAACTTCGACAAAATCATGGTTATGGCACAAATACGTTGCCATGTCAGCATGCTGCAGCTCAGATAATTTGGATGAGATCACAACTGATGGACTACGGCTTTGTATTCGACAAGATTCCAATGTACTATGACTCCAAGAGTGCCATTGCAATCTCCTGCAACACGGTTCAGCATTCCAAGTCAAAACATATCGCTCTCCGATATCATTTCATCAAAGAGCATGTCGAAAAGGGTACAATTGAATTATATTTTGTGGGTACTCAATACCAATTGGCGGATTTGTTCACCAAAGCCTTGCCACCCGCGAGGTTTACTGAGCTTTTCCATCAAATTGGTATGCGGTGTTTGACTCCAGAAGATCTGGAAAATTTACTCAAACGTTCTTAAAATGTCAAACACCAAAAACATTTCTTTGTAAATACATATTTCAAAATCATTCATTAAAAAAAAAAAAAAAAAAAAAAAAAGAAAAAAAAAAGACGCTAAAGGCACTGTGATTTGCAACAAATCTCGATTTTTTCATGAAAGGATCCTGTGGTACTTTTCAGTGCCTCAATCCTAATGAGAGGAGCGAAAGCTTCTTAACTGTTTGCAACACAAAAAGATCTTTGTTCAAGATCCGTTTCTTCCCAAAGGAATTTTAATTACCTAAAAAAGCATATTTTAATCACCATGTTTTTCAAAAACAACATTCATATGCTATTTTTGAGGGGGAGAAATGTGATTAAAATTGTTGATCAGGAAGTTATAGAATCTCATCATGTGCTCGACTCAGATATCACCAATGAATTGACGATCTTTGAATGTCAGTAATCGAAAAGATTTGTCTTCCAAGACTTATCTTAGTAGAATGTACCAATCTGAGACACTCTTGATTGACATGAACTTTGACGGGTCTAACCTCCTTTTCAAGGAGAGTTTACATCTTCAAGGTAGTTATTAGAGCTAGTTGTCACCTAAAAGCTGATAATGGAACTCTTTAACTATACAACGTAATCGTGTCTCACGGGGAATTTTCTATCAAGAGTCGATCAATTCAAAAGTGCGAGCTCTACCCTCACTGTGCAGATTTCAGTCAAAACTCATAAGCACATGTGGAGGGGGAGTATTTCTGAAAAACCAAAAACTCTCAAGGTGTTAGCAAAACATGTTTTTTCATCATAAACATCTTGAGAGATTTTCAAGAAAAGGTTTTGTGGCAACATAGGATAGTCATGGAGTTAAAAGGTGACTAAGTTTAGGAATAAACGTCCTATGATCCGCCAGAGCCGGAGGGATCTACCCAAGGACACCACAAAATAGTTAGTATTTAGAAGTCCTCAGGTATGATTGAAAAAGGAGAAAATGAGAATCGGAGAAAGAAGGAGTTGAAGAATTAAAAAGAAAAGTTAAAGAAAAGGGTGAAAAGAAATAGCCCTCCAAATTATTCAACTTAGGGCAGACACCGGGTTCAATTCATATGCTACTCGTTGTCACAAGATGACACCGGTATTGAAGACAAAGTCGTCATGGACCCAGTAACGCAATGCACTAAACCTTCTAAGCCACTCAAGTTCTCTCAAAAGAGCTTGTTACATTCTCACAGGGAATCCTACGTAATCTATCGACTTTCTCTTAGAGATTGTTGGTATTGAAGAAGGAGACCCTCTCCCTAGTCTCCGCTTAGGAAAATCAAAGCGCACTAATAGAGTCTAGAGCCATGAAATTCATCAAAAGATCTCTTAGGAACACATAATATTTCATTACTTGATTGTTCAAACAATGAGGACACAAGTGACATTTTCTAGAGTCCTACGTAGATCTTAGCAATCTGTCTGAACATTTATGAGGGGATTCACAATTGTGATCCTCAGTGATTGAATGGAAACTCCTGCCAGGGTCAACATCAAACAGCCCTGACAGCAGGTCACTTCGGTAACCTCTTGTGGGTTACGCTTAGTGTGTCTCAAACGGTCTACAGTCGTGGGGTGATGCTTTGGTGTACCTTAGCGACTCATCTGAACTGTAGGTGTACTTCGCTACATCGTGTTATCTCACTCGTGGGACTCCAGTTCAGGAACAGCCTTTGTAAGAATTAGAGTTGTATTTTCACACTATGCTGTTAACACTCTCGAAGTTCAAACTTGTAAGCGCTGGATTATTTCTAACCCATGTTTTTATGTTTTCTTCTTATGGAGGCTCGCGGGTGGAAAAGATCGTGCAGATTCTCCACATGCTCATACCAACATCAACACTAATTGAAGTTCTCTCAAAAGGCAACACAAAGTCAGAATGATTCTTCGTCAAAGTCAAAGAATTTGCAAAGTTTAAAGACTTGAGAGCTACACAAAATTGGAGATTCAAAGTTAAAGAAGTATGAGTATGGTGGAGAAAGACAGAGAGACACCTTTACTTATGATGTTGATAAAAGTCAGAATTCACAACTGATCACAACAACAAGGACAAAGAACAAAGTTGCAAATAATTAAAGACGTCACAAGCTATGAACACCAAAGAAGTTCAAGACGTCGAACGACCTAAACAAGACAACAAATGATGACCAACCCTTAGGGGGAGGTTGTTAGGAACATGTTTTATTATAAAGTGTAGGTCATTTCTTTTGTAATAGGTCGTTAATAAATATGGTTTATAAATGTTTGTAATTGATTTCACAGCTCATGTAGTAAGCCCATGAGCTGTGATAGAAGGTTCTTCTAGAACTAAGGGGAAACACCCCTACTTATGTAAACACTATAAATCCCCCCTCCCTAGAAGGAAGAGGGTTGTTGGTTCTAATTGCAATTATCAGTTCATTAATCATTCATTAGTTCCTTCCACTTTCTCTCACTAAAACTTTCTCTCTCTAGAAATACATATTGATGTGATAGAATGGTGACCTTACAACTACCGAGAATTGAACAAACTAACCATTAAGAACCGCTACCCTCTCCCAAGAATTGATGACTTATTCGATCAACTGCAAGGCTCGCGATACTTCTCCAAGATAGATATTCGATCCGGTTACCACCAACTAAGAGTACACGAAGTTGATATCCGAAAAACCGCATTTAGAACTCAATATGGTCATTTTGAATTTACAGTTATGCCTTTCGGACTGACGAATGCGCCTGCAGTTTTCATGGACCTAATGAACCGGGTATGCAGACCATACCTAGATAAATTTGTTATCGTATTCATCGATGACATTTTGATCTATTCCAAGACAAAAGAGGAACATAAATTGCATCTTAAGAAGGAGAAGTTGTACGCTAAATTTTCAAAGTGTGAATTTTGGCTACAAGAAGTTCAATTCCTTGGACATGTGGTTAACAAAGATGGTATCCATGTGGATCCTAGCAAGATCGAAGCAATGAAGAATTAGGAAGCCCTTAAATCCCCAACATAAGTCCGATCATTCCTAGGACTGGAAGGTTACTACAGACGATTCATCGCAAACTTCTCCCAGATTGCCAAACCTCTTACCTTGCTGACTCTAAAGAATAAGAAGTACGAATAGGGCGAGGAACAAGAAGAATCCTTTCAAACCTTAAAGAACAATTTGTGTAATGCTCCAATTCTGGCTCTCCCCGATGGACCATAAGATTTCGTAGTGTACTGTGACGCATCATGTCAAGGTCTTGGGTGCGTATTAATGCAAAGGGGCAAAGTGATTGCCTATGCATCCCGAAAGCTGAAGATTCACGAGAAAAACTATACCACCCATGATCTGGAGCTAGGTGCTATAGTATTCGCTCTCAAGATATGGAGACATTACTTGTATGGGATGAAAAGTATTATCTATACTGACCACAAGAGTCTCCAACATATCTTCGACCAGAAAGAGTTGAATATGCGTCAGAGGAGGTGGATTGAACTATTCAGCGACTATGACTGTGAGATTCGTTACCACCCAGGTAAGGCAAACGTAGTAGCTGACGCTTTGAGTAGGAAGGAAAGGCTCAAGCCGAGGAAAGTAAAAGCCATGAGTATAACCATAAAGTCGGGTATCAAGGATAAGATACTAGCGGCTCAGAAGGAAGAATCTAAGGATATGGACGCACCCACAGAGAAGTTACGAGGCCTAAATAGTCAATTGGAGAAAAAGGAAGACGGTGGACTATACTTTGTAGACCGAATTTGGGTACCATTAAGTGGCGACGTGAGAACCCTAATCATGAACGAAGCACATACGACGAGGTACACCGTTCACCCAGGAGCAGACAAGATGTACTATGACCTTAGAGAATTGTATTGGTGGCCTGTAATGAAGAAAGACATAGTTGTCTACGTCAGCAAGTGTTTGACTTGCTCGAAGGTGAAGGCTGAACACCAGAAACCATCTGGTTTGTTGTAGCAACCAGAGATTCCTGAATGGAAGTGGGAAAGAATAACCATGGACTTCATAACAAAGTTTCCTAGGACTAATAGTGGGCACGATTCGATCTGGGTTATCGTAGATCGATTGACGAAGACTTCACATTTTCTACCAATCCGAGAGGATTACAAGATGGACAAATTGGCTAGAATCTACATAAACGAATAGTAGCAAGACATGGTGTCCCTATATCGATCATATCTAATCGTGATAGCCGTTTCACATCCAACTTTTGGCAAACATTGTAGAATTCACTAAGAACACACTTAGATATGAGTACGGCTTACCACCCACAGACTGATGGTCAAAGTGAACGTACTATACAAACCTTAGAAGATATGCTTAGGGCGTGTGCCATCGATTTGGAGGGAATTGGGATACTCACCTTACATTAGTTGAGTTCACTTATAACAACAGTTACCATGCTAGCATAAACATGGCACCATTCAAATCACTTTACGGGAGGAAGTGTCGCTCACCTATTTCTTGGGCATAAGCCGGAGAAAGTCAAATGATAGGACCTGAGATAGTGTTAGAGACCACTGAGAAGATCATTCAAATCAAGGATAGGCTCAAGGTTGCACGTGACCGTCAGAAGAGCTATGCTGACAAAAGATGGAGACCCCTAGAATTCAATGTTGGTGATCAGGTGTTGCTCAAGGTGTCACCATGGAAAGGTGTTGTACGATTTGGAAAGAAGGGCAAGTTAGCTTCTAGATATGTTGGACCTTTTGAAATCACTGAGAGAATCGGACCGGTAGCTTACCAACTACGACTACCTCAAGAGCTGAGTGCCGTTCATGATACGTTTCATGTGTCGAACCTCAAGAAGTGTCTTGCTGATAAGGCCTTACACGTACCATTGGAAGAGATCCAGATAGAGCCTAAGTTACACTTTGTAGAGAAACCGGTTGAAATTTAAGAGCGTGAGATCAAGAAGTTGAAACGTAGCAAGATACCATTAGTTAAGGTCCGTTGGGACTCAAAGCGCGGACCTGAGTTCACTTGGGAACGAGAGCATCTGATGAGACTTAAGTATCCACACCTGTTTGACAATAGTACAAGAAAAATTTTGAGTACAAAATTCTATTGACAGGGGTAGACTATAACAACCCGTACTTTTCCAGGTCCTTACTCAACCTCAAACTCAAATTTATTTATTTTGGAAGTTTACATAATTATTTTTACATGTAGTTGTTAACTTAAATCGCGTAAACTGGAAAATGGCATTTAACGTAAACCAACATTAAATAAAGTTAAGTCTACATGAAATATATGTCATATGACTATTTCAATAACATTTTATAAGTTTACACTTTTTATTTTTCAAGTTTCACGTAAAACACTCTTATTACGCATTAGGCATGCAATACTTTCCCAATACCGCGCCACCTTTAAATTAACATCTCTTATACATTATATACATTCAAATTAACTCATTTCCTCCCATTTAAACCCTCAAAACCAGCCCTTCTCTATTTTTTTACAAGTTAGTCACCAACTCTTGTCATACTATGTCCAAATGCATGGGATAAAGTCTTAAATCACTATGTTATCACTAAGTCGACACTTCTCTTTGTATTTCCCCTCTTGTACACGAAAATAATCACCCACCATGCTTCTCATACTATTTGGGTCACATCTTGTCTCCCAGGATATTTTCTAAACCAACCAAACACATTACAAGTTAACTGATTCATGTAACTAGCTAGCTACTTTCCCTCTTGCCTTATAAATAGAGCACTTATTCTACTCATTTCACACACATTTATACATACTCAAAATTTAAACTCTCTTCTTTTTCTCTCTACTTAAATGGCAGCAACAACAACAATTTCAAGGGTATCTTTTGGGTCTTAGCTCATTGGTTAAGTTTTAGACATCATAGTTAGGTTTTGGAGTTCACACTTTGGATTTCATAAGTGTTCTTGGGTTCTTTGGTTCACCAATCATCGACATCTTCTTGTAAGCATACATAATCTATTTTCATACTCATATACACCCTTATTTAACATTTCATGTTCATTTTACATCACCTTTATAAAATTTGTTATGATGAAACATCTTTGGAAAACAAGCTTATAAAACTTAAAAATACTATCTTTTAATAACTGAACTATAAGCATGTAAAACATGAATCAAAAATCATTTTTATGGAAAACCCTTCTTACCACAGTAAGTATAATGGTTCGGGTTGATCTCGGTTAAATTTCGTGATTTGTGGAATTTTCTAACTATTTTTCATATATAAAATAAGATTAACTATCAAATCTGTCCTTTCAAATATTTTTCGTAAATTTGAGCACTTTAAAGTGGATCGAGCATGAGATTTTTATTAATTTCATGTAGAAGATTGATAAACTTAAACATAGCAACTTGAATCACATCAAACGGACCATTTTTGAGTAAGATATGACCTCGGGAAGTTGGTTATGCTTTTTTGTCCAACTTCTCGATCAGGTCAGCAGCTTAAACGACCAAACATCCACTTATAAAAGCATTTACAAGATCATTGGCCTTGATATTTTGAAACTATATATTTTTAGCTACGTTTGGAGAGTTGGATGAGAAAAAACGAGTTGTAACGAAGGAGATATGGCCGTTTTAAGACCCGAAAACCTTATTATCAGCTCCTGTCCAGTTTTTATTACAAGTGCGACTGACCTATTTCGAGCCTGTTTTCTAGGGCCTTGGGCTTAGATTCATCCATATCTATCGTTGAACTTTCTATAGTGATCGCGGCATAATTGACACTGGAATTTGAAAAGGCCCAAACCCACAAGAAACGAAGAACTTATGACATCCGAAAGTTGAGCAAAACACATTTTTGACACTTTTTGAAAACTTAACAGTTAAAACTGAAACTTGTGTTTTGTCATGTTTTGAGTCATTAAACCTCATCACAAGTGTATAAATATGATAATACATCTTAAAATTCATATGCATATAGTACATATCATATTTTCCTATAACAGTTTAATTATTTAGGTTGCGATTAGGCTTTCGCGCCTCAATTTTCGTGACACATTTGCTAGTATCGCATTACTCTGTTTGAGGTGAGTTCTCGTAGCCCCACTTTTTACATGTTTTCCTGGGGGAAAATGGTACTCAAATGATGTTTTAATTGTTTTTATGCTATGCTAAACTGTATACATGTTTTTGGACAATATGTGTGTTTGATTGAAATATGACTTCTTTGTGACGATAAATTGTGTTTCATGTATGCGCAACTGTTTAACTCCATTTGGAGCCGAAACTAGTTGATAGTACTATCTGGGGTAGCTCCCCACTATTGGTAACATGTGTGTAACATTATTGGTAGGTTCAGTTGTCGCTAGCACTGTGTTTCATATTCGTATATCTTGCTTACTATTGTCCTACACTACTATGCACAGCTTCGTGGTTTAACACTTAAAGCTACGAGCTCACCAACTTTATGTTGACGTTTTCGAGTATCCATTTTCAGGTGTTAAGAATGAAGTTGCATAGAAGGTTTGGTATTGGCCTGGCCTAGCAGACATAAGACAAGACTCTACCGGGTTGTGTTCCCGAGGAGTTGTGCATTTGGAAATGCCCCCTTAAGACTTAATTATTGTGAACTTATGTAGTAAGACTTGTATCCACCGTATTATGGATCATTGTAACTTTGACTTGTGTTGTGATGAATGCATTTAGTATTTCCTTATTTTGACACCTTGTGTTCTTGGTTATGAAGTCATACCCCGTAAATGTCATTCCGCTGCGCCATTTTTGGGGTGTGACAGTTTGTGCGTTTTGGTTGCAAGAAGAGAGAAGAGTGGAGCGGCTTGTGTGTGACTGCACAAGAAATGTGTAAGAAGTGATAGTTGCACAAAATCACGGATAACATCTTCTATCCTTAGGGTTAAAAACTTTGATTATGGGTTGTATGATGTCATAATAGGTTTATCCCAATATTGTTAAGAGTTCCCATAATATCTAAAAATTGTTTGGGCTAAAATGTTTAATATTTGAAAATTAGTAAACTTTTTGAATTAGGCTAATTTTTAATATATTATTTGGTTAATGGTAATATTGGGGATAAATGCAATTATAGACTGACGGTGTATTTTGGACTCTAATTTTTGATGGGTTGATTATTTCAAATGTCTGAATCTTAAAACCTATAAGCTTGGTTTCGGTTTTTTAATGATCGGTTTTTGCGGTTTTTGATTGAGCAAGTCGGTTTGGTGTTTTGATTTTACATATTTTTTGAACACCATATCCATAAAGCTTAACTTTATATAAATCATGTAGTCATTTTAAACAACGAAAAAACGTTACTTACTATATTATTTATTATTACAATTGTATAAATAAAAAACATTGTCAACGATTAAAGAGTTAAAGTATTCGACATGACATTGGTACATTTATTATATAAAAATGTAATAAATTAGAATACGTAGTTCACTAGAAATTAAAATACGTAAAGAAATTGTTAAAAAAAACAGTTACTTTAGTCACAATATTTAGTCACAGGGTACCCGCGCAATGCTTGCGCGGGTACCCTGCCACCCGCGCAATGCTTGCGCGGGTACCCTGCTAGTACTTTTTTAATAGGTGAATTAGAGTGTGTTGCATTAAATGCTATAAAATTTTAAAAGTGTTGTAACATATACGTTTGGATGACGTGTCATACTTCATAATGGGACATGTATTACTGTTTTTTAAGTGACATGTCACGAAATGTACATAGTGAAGCACATTATAAAAGTTTGTTATATTTATATAAACTTTTTTAGTATACATACCAATACTCCACTTTTGAAAGTACCATTTGGCTTAAGGTAGGAAAGGGTGTGGAGGTTTTTGAGCGAGGGTATTTTGCCACGCAAGCACAAAAAACACCGCTCTTCTCCTTTGTTTATCGCCAACTTTAGATGCCTTGCGCCATGACTAAATCCTTCCTCTTTGTCTACCGCCATTTTTTGGTGTGTGTTGTGTGTACATCAAAGGTATTTATTAATGAAAAAAGTTAAAAGAATGAGAAAGAATGTGTTGCAAACTTTTTTTGGCAATACATGAAAAGAATAAAAGTTGATATGTTCTTGACGTGAACCAATAAAAGAGAGGAAAGTAAAAAAAAAAAAAAAAAAAAAAAAAAAGTCCTTTACTCTCACCCAAGTAATGGAGTGAAACATTTTAAACTAAAAACACTAGCACTTTACTCCCTTTCCTCCTTCATCCCACTTTCTTTACTTCCTTGGAAAAAAAATTCAAAAACACCAGAAATTTTTATTTCACTCAATTTCACTTCCTTTCCTCTCAAAATAAATCTTGAGAACCAAAAGTAACATGCCTAGAAAAGATTGTTCCACACCCCCCCCCCCCCCCCAACCCACCAAGAGAAAATTTATCTTCTTCTATAACATTCATCAAATAAATGTAAATCCTTGCCCTATCATATAAGCTAAGAAAAGATTGATTCAAGAAAACACTTATATGTAAACACAAACACATAAGCTCAACTTATCTGGACAGTTAAATATGCTTATTTTCACTAAATAAGCTAATAAGGTCTTAAACCTTGAAGACAAACACCTTTTAGTTCATTGAAGCATACTTATTTCTGAAAGACCATTCCTCTTGCCTCATCCTATAGAAACTCTTATTAATAAAAGCTTTTACATATCCTTTAATAAACAAAATTTATTTTATAAGCTACTTTTTAAAAGCTTAAGCTCCTATAAGCTTGTATATTAAAAATGTGTTTGGTGATGGAGCGAGAGCTGGATATGAAGTCAGAGCTAGAGCATATACTATAAGCTGTAAGCTAGAGTTTTGTTTCTTCTTTCTTTTTGGTTAAAATTTTTAGCTTATCATTGTAAAATTACAAAAAGAATTAATTTGAACTCACGTATATTCTAAAGTTTTCCATTACTCCATAACATTACAAAAAGTATTTAAACAATTTAACTAAACATATCTCTTCTCGCCTCTCTGAAATATTATTTTAATTAGCCTGACTTATATAATGTTATATACACTACATTATAAAGCATTTGAAACATGATAAATAAGGAAGATAAAAAATTTCAGGTGTCGTTTATTTAGGAAAAAGTACTTAGTACTTTTTCGCTCTTTTCACTTCTTATGTCTGCAGGCACGCAGAAGGGTTTTTTTTTTTTTTTTTTTTTTTTTTTTTTTTTTTTTTTTTTTTTGTGCATACATAAGTGATTATTTTCACTTTTTACCTCTTTAAAAATTAGATATAAACTTTCACTTCTCACTTCTTCAACACAAACCTTGTCTATTTCTCTTTCATTCCTTTCTTTAAAAAGCAAAAAAAAACAAACGGTTTTTTTCTTGCATGTATCTCTTCTTCTTCAACACAAACCTTGTCTCTTCTTCTTCAAACATGGTTTGTAGATGAAGATATAAAAACTCTGAAAAAACAAACGACACCTTAGTCAACACAATTACTTATTATGGAACTATATTAGTTATAACATAGTAGCATTAACTACAACATTTTAAAACATCTTTTGTAGACATGTTTAAAAATAATGTGATTTAACAAAACAAACTACCCTTTTAATTCATGTCTTTAATATAAAAATATATTTTAATGCAATTAATTGAATGATAAATGATGTTTGTAATTTTTGTAATAGTTTGTGATTGTGTATGATAAATGATATCTTATATTTGGATTCGTTATTTTAATTGCATTATGTTTTCGATACTTTAATAAAATTATCAATCATTGCGTGGTCACGATCTTAGACTAATTCTGGAGTAATTACAGTCGCCAATTAACCTGGAGTCATGAAGGGCGCCAGACATTTTCATCGACGATATCACTATGTTCGAGAACAAGTCAAAATAGGTGAAATCAATCTACTCAAAGTTCACACAAATGGCAATCTAGCTGACCCCTTCGCGAAGGCTTTACCTAAGTCAAAACTTACTCAACATGCTGATAGCATTGGACTTCGTTTAGCTAGTAGTTTCATGTAGATCTGTTGGTTAGTATTTGGATAAGAGATGTAATTAACAATTATTATATAAATGAATAAAAGTACTTGATATGTTTGTTTTCATTTATAATATATTGTATCATGCATGTTTAAATCCATGAATAACTCATGTTATTCTAAATATTACATTGTCAATCATATGGAAATATGATTGAATTAAGACAAATCTGAGGTTTGGTAGAATATACTTATGTATATTGATGGGTGGTCATGCCAAACTCACGTGATATTCAAAAGGATTGAATATAGGACTGATCCCAACTACAAGATTGTACTTTATGGATCCTTGTCATCAAGTAAATCATGTGTATTTGTCCTCTGACTTGAGATGACAAGAAACTGTCGTTGGTGTAGCCCATTTATGTTAAATAGTCTAATGCTATCCGTAACTGGTAGTAATAAGGGATGTTTCATGATTGTTGTGAAATTCATGAGTTTTGCTTGTAGTCAAGAGAGAATTTGTTCATTCTAATTTGTTTTGAAGTATAATACTGTTTGGGCCCTCGTAGGGTTGACAAGATGTTTGTATGACCATACCCAAGATCAATCTAGAATGTGTTCAGATGATTTGATAATCTTGTTCAATCAGAATATAACGAGAAACAAAATAGTTAGATAAGTGGAATGACTAAGTTCCATATCCATATTTAATGTAGTACTAGTAACAAAAGAATAAGTATAATGATGATTCATTAAAGGGTTTTTTTTCGTAAACCACAATCAGGGTCATTCTGGGGGCATTGGCGTGTTGCTAGACGCTAATCAATGTCATTCTATATTAAGATATGTCAAAGTGGGTGCTGTTATTTTATGAACTATATTTAATATATGTATGACCGGATTCGAACACGAGACTATGGGATTGCACACATTATGTATGAGATTCAATGTGTAATAACTAATATATAAATGTTATTATTTAACTATTATTTTCACAATAACGACTAACGGTCGTTAGTACTTAACGGGGTTTTGTCTAACGGTCATTAAATATTAAATTCAAGGACTTAAGAGATAATTAGAAAAAGCAGGTTCTAGAATACCTTTGGGTTTGCTATCATCGGTCGACTAAGGATCCCTTAGGGGAGTCCTAGTCCAACTTAGACACCAAGTTTCACAAACTATAAATACAAGGCTTTGTATTCATTATTTGTTAATCTTGTGTCTCATTAGCTAACCTAATTTCTCTTCTCCTCTTTCCCGTTGCTCTTGTCCGATCGTTCATAATCCCAGTAGGGTTATTCATTTGGTTCTTGATCACATAAAAGTATTTGGTTAGTTATTGTGATTCAAGGAACTAGCATTCGCATTGAATCACTACAAATACGTGAGTACAAGAGCGCAGGTATAATCCCACTTGTACTATTAAAACCCTAGTCGACTTTTTCGTGTAGTCGACTTACACAAACCCTAACTTGGGAATTGTGATTTGATTTGATTGTTGATTTGCTTGGATTGCCTACAAGATACATTTACGATTTAATATTCAAGGTTAATTAATTATTAGTATTGTTTCAAGTCTTTCGTTGCGTGCTCTATATGATTTATGTTATTAATATGCTTGTCATGATTATTTAATTCCAACAAAACATGCATGCATTTGCCATGGTTCACAATTAAACGATAAGTAATATAACAATAAGCCAAAAAAATGAAGAATTTAAAGCAAGTAAAAATCCTCGTCATGCACACGTAAAACCCGCGACATAGGGTTTTCAAGTACTGATTTTTAAGACTTGATATAGTCGATTTTTTTCACAAAAAATAGCCTTAAAGGCTGTTCAAAATCGGTAGTAGAAAACATGAAAAAATGCGTTTTTGGTCAATTTTACGTGTACAATATGTAACCAAAACATCATACGATGGCTCGTGATGTCATTCTTGGGATTTATATACTAATACAACAATTATAAACCTATACTTATGCGGTGTATTAAGCCCTAAAGGTGGAACCATATGATGTGTTATGATTAACAAATAAATATGTTACTAACCTCTTGTAATGAACTTGGATGAATAAACGAAGCAAATAATGGTTCTTGGTCTTCTTTTGACTCCCACGAAAACCCTTAAATCACTAAAGGAAGTGGTCTCGATGAATAGTCCACACTACACGTCGTTGTATATTACCCGAATGTTAGTTCTTAGATTCATGATCATAGCAACGAACCAGCGTTTCTTGCTTATTGAAGATCGACCCAAAACCCGAAGAGGGTGTGAGTGTCGATCGGTTTTAGGAGGGGAGGAGAGGAGAGAGTGTGTTGTTTGTAAAGTATTCCAAGAGTTACCATAATGATCTATTCGAATACTTATATAGACTCTTGGATAACTTTATCAAAGCAAGTTGGACTCCCCTCCTCCTCTTTTTACTTAGGTCGAATGAAAATACAACCTACATGGGTTTCCCATGTGTTTTGGGCTAAATTTATTTTAATATTTCCATTACGTATTAATTAAAAGCTTATTAGTTAATTATTGCGTCCAATGGACTAACTAACGACCATTAAGTAAATCGTGAAATATAAACTAATTAATTAATATAAGTACAATAAATATATTAATTACATTATTAAAAAGTAATACCTCAGTGTACACGTGTATGACCCAATAAGCTCACATATTTCTAGCCATATAATTATTTACTATGGTATGAGCACTTTTCAATACCTCCCCTAAGCCATCCCGTCAAACCCTAGTCGGCACCCGTTATCTCTTATTTAATAAAAAAAAATGCTAAAACCCTAGCTCTTTAGTATTTCGATCATAACTCCCAAACCAGGAATTAACACAGTTCGTAAATGGTTTTGGTTTCATATTGAAATTCTAAAGAAAAATATTCCGGAAGCGCTGCTGTAGCCGCCGCTACGCAAGCAACTGGGTTTTTGTTAAACAATCGGCTCAATGTTTTGCTTATAACTCTCAAACCGCTTAGAGTTAGTTGACGCCGTTAGTGGTCGTGGATTTTTAATTAAATTCCCAAAAAAGAGGATACCGGAGTCGTTGCCTCCATTGGTCGAATGCTCCGTCACGCGCCGTTATCAGTCAAGACAGCCACGAAAAGAAGAAAAAAATTAATCTTTTCAGATTACGTTTATCCGTTGCGACTGGGTACATATCAAAGTTTTGATTTTTTTTTTTAAACATGATAACTATATTTTGTTTTGTTTTTATGTTTAACTTTATGTTCTAATAATTAAATTATTTCTTTCAATTCGAGTTTTTACGATTTCGCCACTTAAATTACGAGGTAGTATTAGATAATTGATAAGCTACTGAGTTTACATTATCAACAGTTTTGTGATCGGGTTTTTCGAATTATAATACCCATTAGAGAAAAATGGCAATTATATTTTTCTTATAACAAAAGGTTTTGCTTTATTTACATGTCTTTACCAATACGAAATGGATTTGTACAATTCAACCAAACTGACATTCACATATTTGTAGGATTATTTGTGTTAAATTTTAATAATAATAAATAAATTATTTGAGTCATGTGTTTTGCGGGGATGCTATAATATATACTACGTTGCATTGTTTTAAATATGAAATGTGAATATTATCTAAAATCGAGGGACCAGAAAGGCAAAAAAATTGACTTTGAAGTCAACCCCAGTTGAGTTTATTCATTGTAACTTCACTTGAGATCCATTTTGATTGCATTCATTCATACTCTCAAAGACTTTCATCCACTGCTAAACTGTAAGTATTTTTCTTATACTTTAATTACTTTTGATATTGTCTCATATTTTAACATTGCAATATAGTTATCGATTCACTGGGCTAGATGACTTGTTAGATCTAATTCGATATTTTACTTTCTAACTATTTTTTCATTTTGTATTTGTTCATCTAATTATAACTTGTTGTTCTATGTTTGTATACCAACTATAAATAAATTTTTAGCATTTTGTGTGGTTATTCTTATTCTTAATCATTAGAAGTGATTTACTATTTGATCCAGTGGGCCGAATGTGAAATTGTTCACTGTGTTCGGGTTAAAACAGAATTAAAGTGTCACTCATATGTACTTACATTGTCCAATTTTTTTACATAGCATGGAGAATTTAACCTAAAAAAAAAAAAAAAAAAAAAAAAAAAAAAATCCTTATTATTTTTTGATATTTTGATGAAATGCCATTTGTAGTTCAACTTGATTTTCATAACTGCAAAATCACTATCTTTGTTATTCATAATGCCTACTCTTTCTTAATTTCTGTACTTGTGAACGCAGCTCGATCTCATTATTGATAATGGCTACTACGTCCATTCCTCATGTGTGGAAATATGATGTTTTTGTAAGTTTCAGAGGTGAAGATATCCGCAAAAGCTTCATGGATCATATGTTCAATGATTTCAAGCAAAAAGGAATTCATGCTTTTAGAGATGATAGAGAATTGCCTAAAGGAGAAGAGATATCTCCTCATCTCTACAGAGCCATTGAAGAATCGAGATTTTTGATAGTTATCTTCTCCAAAGATTATGCTTCTTCATCATGGTGTCTGAGGGAACTTGTCAAAATACTCCGGTGCAAGCAAATGGGAAAGCCTAAACACGAGGTTCAAATAATCTTTTATGATGTTAAACCTGACATAGTGAGGAAACAAACTGGGAGCTATGCTGAAGCATTTGCCAAACATGATGTTTCAAATAGAACAGAGGTGGATAAATGGAAGGAAGCTTTGTCCATGGCGGTTAACTTATCTGGATGGGATCTCCAGGACAAGACAAATGGGTAAATTTCTTGTCTTTCTTGTAGCTCTACTAAAGCTTAACACTATGTAGTTTCTCTTACTTATTGTGTCTCTGTGGTTAACAGGTTTGAGTATAAGTTCATTGATTGCATCTCCAAAGACATACTCAAAAAATTATGTGACGGGCCTTTGCATGTTGGTGAAAACCTTGTTGGCATAGATTTCCATTTTGACAAATTAAACTTGTCACGCTTCGTTGGGTCACATAAGGTTAATATGCTTGGTATTTGTGGTATAAGTGGAATAGGAAAGACAACCCTTGCCAAAGCTATTTATAACTTGATGCATATCCACTTTGAAGGAAGTTGCTTTTGTGAAGATGTCCGAAAACAGCAAGACCTAACTCAAGTCCAAATGCAACTTATTGATAACATCATGAAAACAAGAGCTTTGAAGATATCGAGTGTCGGTCAAGGGATTATGTTGATAAAGAAGATGATGTCATCGATTCTGCTTGTTTTGGATGATGTAGATGATCATGAGCAGTTAGAGGCATTAGTAGGTTCAACTAGTTGGTTTTGCCCAGGAAGTTTGATTACTTTCACAAGTAAAGATAAACAGTTGCTAAGATCTCATGGAGTGGATGAAATTCATGACATGAAATTTTTAGATGAGGATCTGTCTCTTGAGCTCTTCCGTTCCTACGCCTTTAAAGAAAACGATTTTTCTATAGAATTCAAAGAAGTTTCTCAGAAAGTTGTGAACTCTGTGCAAGGTCACCCTCTGGCCCTCAAACATTTGGGTCGTTTTTTATACGGCAAAACTGTGGATCAGTGGGTTAATGAACTGGACAAGCTCAAAGTACATCCTAATGAAAAGATACAACGAGTGCTTCGTTTAAGTTACGATGGGCTAGACCTCAATCAAAAAAATATCTTACTTGATATTGCATGTTTATTCATTGGAGAAAACAGGGATTTTGTAGCAAGCGTACTAGATGGCTGTAACCTTTTTGCAGTTACAAACATGCAAGTTCTAGTTGATAAGTCATTAATCACGATCTCTAGCAATAATTCACTTCAAATGCATGACTTGATTCAAGCAATGGCAAGGGAAATTGTTCGTGAAGAGTCTATCATGACTGGGAAACAAAGGAGATTGTGGAATTCATCTGAAGTTTACAATGTATTTAGTGAAAAGAAGGTAAGTAGTGGTATATGATTCTTTTTTCTCTACATTAATACAATAAATTATTAGCAAAATATCCTTATGAAGCTACATGTTCTTGCTTTTCCAGGTGCCAATAACTGAAGCAGTTGAAGTTCTAGTCCTTTCGTTAGAGAAATTTAGTCAAAAGGTTCAGATAGATGCTAATGATTTTGCACGTATGAAAAGGTTGCGGATCTTGAAAATCTACCAAGAGGAAAAGGTATCTGAGCGGAAACGTGAATTGAAGGGCCACAATGTGCTCTTCTTAGGAAAAAAATTGTATTATTTGTCCAATGAGCTAAGCTTGTTTTATTGGCATGGATGCCCTTTCGAGTACTTACCTTCAGATTTCTATCCAGAAAACATTGTGGCCATTGATCTGTCTTACAGCAACATAAAAGATTTTTGGACAACTCCTAAGGTATTTCCTTGTACACACATGTTTTCTTATTTGATACCTAATGATCCGAGAACTCATCTTCTTCTTTTTTTTCTATCAATGACAGTCTTTTAGAAGGTTGAAAGTATTGAAGCTAAGGTACTGTTGTAACCTAACAACCACCCCTGACTTCTCAGATATTACAAGTCTAGAAGTGCTAGATCTTGAAGGTTGTGTGAATTTGATTACAGTTCATCCATCAATTGGAATGCTCAAGAGACTTGTTGTCTTAAATATGAGTGACTGCAGACGGGCTGTGAGTTTTCCTAGCAAAGTGGAAATGGATTCTCTTCAGGTTTTGAATCGCTCAGGATATTTAAATGGCAGCCTGAAGCCTTTTGGTCTAGATGCTGGACTTAAATCTCTAGTCATATGGAACCAACAACATCCCCAAAGATCAGTTTCATTAACAGGTTTCCATATGTTAAAGTCTCTGAATTTCAGCTACTGCAATTTAGTACAAGTTCCTGTGAGCATTGGAGGCTTATCATGTCTAAAGGAACTAAACTTTAAAGGGAACAGTTTTAGTAGCTTGCCTGGAAGTTTGAGTCAACTTTCTAGTCTTAAATGGCTTAATGTTAAAGATTGCAAGAAGCTGGAAGTGTTGCCCGAACTTCCATATAGCCTATATGTTCTTGATGCATCTGATTGCACCTCCTTATGTTCAATTAAGGGATCAAACCCAATCATGAGCAGAAGGTCCACTCATCTCAACAATTGTCCAAAATTGTTTGAGAATCTTGCCATTGATAGCCAGGTATCGATATCGGAGACCGAGTGTCGCGACTCATCTGTAACTTCCCAAGGCTCTACAAACCGGTTTTCTTCTTTCCTTCGTTATGCGCATAACAGATGTGGATTGTTCCGCTTGCCCGGAAGTTCCATTCAGAATATGGATATATTTTATCATGGAAATAGCATTCCGAAGTGGTTTACAAATATAAGTATGGGAAATCAAGTAAAGGTCGAATTACCCTTAGATTGGAGGTTCAGTAAGTTAAGGGGATTTGGAGTTTGTGTTGTTTTTAAGAGAAAAGGATCTTCCAGATATTTTGGATATGAAGTAAAGAACTTTGATGGAGCTTATTTGGGAGGATGCAATCCATACAACTATTGGGATTATTTTGAGGATAAGCCAATAAGAATCAATGAGTCAGATATGATATGGTTGCATTATACGACAAGTGAAATATGTGTATTGGAGAAAGCAAAGAATTTTGTAACATTTTGTTTTGATGAGAATGAAGAAATTGAAGTGAAGGAGTGTGGTGTAAGAGTTGTTTTTGATGAAGAAGCAGACGTGAGTATGTTCCAAGACCTCCCAACTCTATCAGAGCATGGTGGGGCCTGGTGCCAGTTTGGGGAGGGAGCTATCAACTGGACATGGTAGTCCGATAAAAAAAATGACTAGAAATCATTTACTCTACAGCCTATTTGTAGATTTTTTAGATTTTATGATGTATTAAGAATTGATGTTGTTTTGCGATTCGTACTGTAACTTGTGGATATTAAGTTGACTTTTAGATATCAAAACACATGGAGACTTGATTGCATTCATGTCCTCTTGCTTCTTAACCCATTGGAAAACCTGTAAGTCATCCATTTCTTTTACACTTTCATCACAAAAAGGCATTAATCTATATTACAGGTCTACATAAGTAAAAATTGGTTCACCAAGAGGAAAGGTGAAAACCAGAGTGGAAGCACTTGAGATGTGCGAGCACGTGTTTTGTGTATAATGCTATCAACCATGTTCGTAACAAGTCCAACGAAGCACAAAACACTTTCTCATGATAATATTCCAAGACAAACCAATCCATAGTTAGTAGAACACACAATGAATATCAAATTTTTGACTACGTGTAATTCTAGCATAAAAATGTTTAAACTTTAGCGAACATTATTTTTACAATAAGCATCTCACAATCAGAACCAGATATTTATAGTAATCGCAATCCATTATTAGAATTTCTAGTCAAAAAATACCAAAGAAATATCGTAAAGTTCTCATGCAATGGAATCAAAGACAAGCAAGTGATACAAACAGAAACTATCAAGCTGGTAGAAGAAAAAATTAACACCACCAAACTCCAAACTAAAATGCCCATTTACCAGTTTCATTTTTCCCAGTTTGACTTTCTGACAAAACCTTAAACGGTCCGCTTGACCCATAGGGTAAGTCATCAAATGAGTATGCATGACCATGGTCAAAACCTGCATTGCTACTCATTGAATCAAACCTTGCGAAACTACAGTCTTGTGCCGTGCTGCTCATTGAGTCGAATCTTGAGAAGTTATTATCCTGTGTGGAGCAGCTCACGGAATCAAATCTCGAGAAGGTTTCTTGTTTGGGAGAACCTTGGTCAGTGGCACTGAAAGAGTCGTATCTCGAGAAATTATCAAAGAAAGAATTCTCTGCTCCTCCCCCACTGTATTGTGGTGAGGTGTCAGCTCGAGAAGCTGGTGAGCCAGGAACCTAATCATCAAACCCAAATGGACTCTTTTTCTGGAAAACTGTTATTGCCTTGCGGGGAATAACTTTTCCTTGGACTTGCAGTGAAGCTATTGGAGTCAAAGAAATAACTCTCTCCATGTTTCGCATGTTCGGCATCCTGAATAAATGAAGTTATTTGCAAGGGCATAATAGAGATAGGTTTCCTATTTTCTTTAAAACTCCAAACAGCTTTGTTCTAGGTTTATATTTTTCAAATTATGACATGCATACCAAAACAGTTCGCAACTGATACAAAACCAGTTTTAGATTGGATCAGTTTCCAGGTCCACTCTAGAGTAGTACGTTGAAATATACTGATTAATTTTCATGCAATGATATAATTGAAAAAAAGATATGAACTCACCTTAGCTGTGTCACTATTGAAACCCCACACTGAATCTACATCATCATTATTGTCAAAAGTACCCCATCAATAGAAGATCGAACTCAATTTTTATATACAAACAAAAAATGAAAACAAGAGCAATAGACTAGTGCATGTTTAGATCTTTCCACCAAACAAGGTATAGGTATACGTTTTGTTGTATTTAGACAATGAAAGATCAGACGACAAACTGAATCCAATTGTTACTTTTCTGTGTCAGCATCAAAGCTCTTTCCGTATTGTTTAAATGAATCCTCCTTGGTTGGACTTTCAAATATTTTTTACGCCGTGGGACTACCAGCTGGGCTTTTAGCCGACTCATCTTCGCTATGTACGTATGCTGATTCAGTCTCGAAAGGCTTCTCTGACTTCCTGTCAGCATTTGAATATGAATCCTCAGAAACGTCATCCATCGGAGCCGAGTTTTCAGCCTGAGATGTTGATTTGGTATTTGCAGGCACCGTAGCATCAAATGAGAAACCTTCGTCTTTGAATTTATCCCAATCATCGTCCCACACTGCAGATATCTCTGGAACTCCAGGTTGCCAACCTTGACAATCAAAATAGGTGAACCATAACGCAATATCAATCATTCTGTTATAATATTATATAGATACAGTGACGTTATTGCTCATGACTCATGAGATAAAAGATGATACCCTTTGGAAGCTTTGACATCAATTCCATGTTTTTTGCAACGTTCAGCCTTAAGTAGTTCCTCGAGATCTGATTGGATACGATCAGCACGAACCTGGGTCAGCCGGAAAAAAAAACGACGGGTCAGTCAAGCCATCCTTAAAACTTACTAAAATCTGTTACTCGGGAGCATATGAACTTACTTTAAGGATACCATCAGTGCTGTGCCACCCTGATCCATTTTCACAAGTGCCTGATTCAACTCCATCTTCTGCTCCTAAAAGTCAACAGAAAAATCAATTCAATTAACAAATATGGGATTATACTCCAAGTTATAATTAATGTGCTTCAGCTCCCACCTGCCCTTATTCTTACCAAAAAATAAAAATAAAAATAAAAATAATAATAAAAAATAAATAAATAAACAATCACGAAAAATAGATATAATGTACACTAAGCAGCCAGTCAAGTAGAAATTGATAATGCAATGCTATTTCTCAAGCCATTTATCAATTTTGAGTAGAAGGGGAGATTTTAGCGCATTTATGTGGAAACAGGCCAGCTTGGGTGATATTTTATCAATAACGGGTGGCTCAAACTCATAAAATCATAATAATCACTTGATAGTATATAGGAAGATAACAAAAAGACAATCAACATCATGTCTGCACTGGAGTCGAAATTCGACCCTGGTCACATGTCTAAACGTAGGGTTATGGTTCAAGTCTGGTTTCAGATTTGGATCCTGATCAGGCCTATATGTAATCCTTAACATTGGGTAGTTCACAGGCATTGAGAAGTGCAAAACATAACCTAAGTGTACTTATTGATGCTTAAATGAGTCAACATTGTCACATTTGCAGCAGATATCTACGTAGTTTTCTCTACTTTGTTGCAGAATGAACTGATTCTGAACCAGTACAAAAACATGTTTCTGGGGCCACCAATCGAAATAGTTTTAAACATACCCCAAAATTGCTTATGAAACTCCCATCATTTGCTTCATAAATCCAATAAAATTAACGGAAATTCCGTAAAAAAATCTTTGAAACTTAATTATAACATTTCAGTTTAAACAAAAACTTACAATTAACTTACAAATGCACAACAGCCATCGATTTCAACATGCACGAAGACACATGCATCCATTTCACGAGCCATCTGGTTCTTCGACGCGTGAACCCACTTCATCTTTGGGTTCGAGACATCACACATTGTCAAAAAACTCATCACCTGTCCGAAGATCTTAAACATTTCTATCCCGAAAATCAGTTCTTATCAGCGACAAACAGCGAATTCCAGTCCATGGATGCATCAGGATGCACCGAAACGTCATTCCAGGTTAAATAAACGAGATCAAGCTCCATAACTTTCGAACGGCTTGTTTCTCCTTCCAATTTCTCCTTCTCCTTACACCATGAAACCAAACCAGATACAACCGGTGGACCATCACAAGACACCAGCTCGGGGTGCCAACATAGACCAAAGCCAAAGTACCACACTTCCTCTTCCTCTTTAACCTTCCTCTTTGTTTCGGCAAGCTTTCAATACCCTCGAACTAGAGCAAATAAATTGGACCTTACTGCAAAGCCACGTAGGACTACGTAGGTACCTGACCTTAAGCGACAAACAGCGACTATTCTTGACTAAAAGCCCTATCTTTACAAATTCTATAAGCCTGTCCACTACCTCAAAAACTGTTACACACTACAGAGCTTGGGTTTCTACTTCACCCAAGTGCGCAGCTTCTTGGTCTACCGA
>BPTQ01000002.1:16671326-16753602 GCA_019973895.1 Chrysanthemum seticuspe
TACAAATTTTGATAAAGCTAACCACCGGGGTCTTTGTACAAAAACATGACCAAGTCTTAGTCAAGTAAGACGTTGTTTCATCTCTTTTGATGCATCTATAGACGACGTTTACACTGTTACAACTGAGTAAATTCGTAGTTATTCATGTGAATCCAATACAAAACGTGAAGAGTTACGGACACTTGATGGGTTACAATTCCACGTAGTTTTCTCTACTTTGTTGCAGAATGAACTGATTCTGAACCAGTACAAAAACATGTTTCTGGGGCCACCAATCGAAATAGTTTTAAACATAAAACAACCCCAAAATTGCTTATGAAACTCCCATCATTTGCTTCATAAATCCAATAAAATTAACGGAAATTCCGTAAAAAAATCTTTGAAACTTAATTATAACATTTCAGTTTAAACAAAAACTTACAATTAACTTACAAATGCACAACAGCCATCGATTTCAACATGCACGAAGACACATGCATCCATTTCACGAGCCATCTGGTTCTTCGACGCGTGAACCCACTTCATCTTTGGGTTCGAGACATCACACATTGTCAAAAACTCCATCACCTGTCCGAATATCTTAAACATTTCTATCCCGAAAATCAGTTCTTATCAGCGACAAACAGCGAATTGCAGTCCATGGGTGCATCAGGATGCACCGAAACTTCATTCCAGGTTAAATAAACGAGATCAAGCTCCCATAACTTTCGAACGGCTTTGTTTCTCCTTCCAATTTCTCCTTCTCCTTCACACCATGAAACCGAAACCAGATACAACCGGTGACCATCACAAGACACCAGCCTCGGGGTGTACTCGTGGACCCTTGGTGGGTGTGGAGTCGATTGGACTCGAGTCCAGAGACCATGTCCAATGTCATACGCTGCGAGCTTATCAGTCTCGGAATACACGTAAAAGACCCCGTCACAAACAACTCCCGAGCAAACAACCCCAAAATCAACTGGTAGCCGTTGAATTTCCGTCCATTTGTTTGACGAAGAATCAAAAATCTCACATTGAATTTAAAGCCTCATCCCATGAACCAATCCCCCCTACCGCTATTATCAAGAACCGTCCTCGGTCTTTCACACTACTCGTGTGCTTGGTTTTTTCGTTTCTTGATGTACGTCTAACCGAAATCCTGTGAGGATCCCCGTAAACATCCGATACTCCACCAATCCGAGTCCGTGTCCGGAGTTGACTTTTGATGGTCAAACGATCAGAGTTGGCTTCAAAAACCCCTAGAACGGACTTTGACCTTGTGTGTTTCATTGATGCAACCTTGTTCCACGATTTTGTCATAGGGCTAAAAACAAACACTCCTCTGTGTGTCTTCCGGTCCATTCTTCTGGAGCTTGAACAACCTCCGACAATGAAAATGTTATCATGGACAGTGGCAACTGAGAACATAAACCGATTCTTAAGAATTTCTGCCTCAACTTTATGCCATTTTTTGAAAGAAACGTCAAAAGCATATATCTCACGAGAGCTAAGACCATTTGTAACAGTATCGAAAAGGAACAACCATGGACTCGGGTGATACCCTTCTCTTCTCATTTGCATAAAACGAGGTGTCATAGTCAAAGATCTCCATTTCTTGCACACGAGCCGAGTGTTCATTAAGCTCGTTAATGGGAGTCTCATGAAACAAAACTCGAGAATATAATCAGGAAGAAACACATGCATTGTGTTGTTTCCGTGTGACTCTTCAATTTCAAAACTCTTTTTTCAATTATTTCTCTTCCACAACCTATCCACTCCATATGAGAAACAATCCACACTCGTATCGTCCGTCCCACTCCCGGGTTTGTAACCTTTACCCACAACTTCACCGAACTCGTCACTTATTGTGGCTCCAACCTTGCACCCTCCGCCCCTAGTATACAAACTCAGACACCTTAATGAAACGAATCCCGTGTCATCATCATCAATATCATCATCCATCACACTTCCATGGTAGTCGTTTTTCAACTTTTGGCCAATGCTTGTAACTAGATGTTTCGACACATTGGAAGCCTCATGTTCTTTATGTGATGTTTTACCCCTAAGTTGTTCAGGTATCATCTTGCATTCTAAGCCTGGTCATACGAACATTACAAATTAGAATATGATTGCAAAACAAAATCAAGTACACAGGTTTCAGTTGAACAATCAGGATTCAGGGAAATGCTAAGAGAATGAAACTAGACTAGCACAAAAACATAGCTAATTTGTACTCCGAAAGTCAAACGACCAATTTCAAACTTTTAAACTTGCATGGTTCAAGATGAAGTTGACACAGAATTTTCCACGTGTTTGCATACAGCACATACTACAGATATGACTTTCAGCGCAAAAAGATATTTGTACATCTTGATGTGGCTGCAGATCAGTACAGCACAGCACAGCACAGCCCAGCCTGTTTTTACATGTACCAGGCATGTCCGCCACACCTATTCTGCCACCTCTAGTCTAAGCGGTGTCAGAGCTTATTTGGCCTGTATAAAGAATGATAGGCTCAAGTTCAACTCATGGCCTGGCCAATATTTGAAACTTAAGTTCAGACCCTACACTAGTAAAAAAGAACGTTCTGTGGCTTGTTTTCTATGACTTGTATAAGTTTGAGAAAACCAAAAAATCTATGAAGGGGGCACGATTACAAATACATTACAGCTTACTTCTAGGTGTCAAAAGTTAGTTACTGTGTACTAAGGGCGCGTGTTTAGGTGCGTGTTTTGCAAAAGTGATTATCTCATATCTAGTGTTGTGATACCTACTTCTTTTGTCGCAACTTAAATGTTAAAATTACAGTTTACAACTTCAAGCTACATGAGCACATCCAAACACCATCTATAAAGTAGTTGATCATCTAATATCAAAACGCAGATCCAAACATGAAACACGAAAGTAGTAACTACATATATCACGAAGGACTGCAACTTAGCGCACCTTCCTTGATTTCTAGAATATCCATATCTTCAACATATTTAAAAATTAGTACTCGTTTTGAAGGACAACAAATAACAAACAACTTTATGTCATTAACACTATACGAACGAACCGAGTACATGTTATTTATATTGTACAATTCAGTACAAAAAACAGCACAAACAACAATCAAAGTCTATAAGTCAAGTACCCATAGATTCAAATTTACATAAATCCATTAAAATACATAGACCCTAGTCCCAAAACAGTCCAACTAAAAGTCAAATAACTTTTTTTTTCCTTCAGAATTAACAATCTTACAAATCATTATCTACAAATGAAATCCTAAAATGCAATATTTGACCCAATCAAAAAAGGAACACAAATACTAACACCAAACAAATAAGCAGACATATGAATGTACTAAGTACACAAGAGTAAAGAAAACAAACCTCATGAAGTTTATATTCAAGATTCTTGATTTGAACACAAGAATCAACCCAGCTAGATATTAGATCCAACAAAAGGGTTATTTAAAATAAGTCATTTTAGTAAAGTTTGAAAAAAAAATTAAAAAAAAAACATTTTTCAAGACATCTATACTACTATATAAAGTGTTTAGGACATTCTAAATAAAGAAGTCTTAAACTTTTAAGACCAAAAACATTTCTAATAGAAGTAACCCACTAAACTTGTAACCAAAGTACAATTAATATAGCATTTGGTACAAAACAATAATGCTTAAATTATCTAATTTTTCTTTTTTATTAAAGCACTCATTAAATGAAATTTATAACTCATTAATAATATACTTAAAATACCCCATCACTCAAAAATACAATTAATATATCAAATGATACAAAACAATAATGCATAAATCATTTTATCAACATATCTTTAAAACACCCACTAAATAAATTTTACAATTCATTAATGATATTATTAAAATATCCCTTCAGTCAAAAGTACACTTAATACATCACTTGGTACAAAACAATAGCGCAAAAATCATCTTATCTTTTCTTTCTTATTTAAAACACCCACTAAATAAGACTTATAAATCTTTAAGCGGATCATAGAAACCAATCTTTTATGTAGTCAGACTTTCTGACACCACTTTTTTCAACCATGCAACGGACCACCATTTACCACCACAAATTTGCAATATAGACACCACTAGATGGTGCTAAAATCGTTATTTTAAAACACCCTTTATGATTAAACGATGTATAATATTACACGTCCAAAACGACTAGCAATATCGATGACCATCGTTTCCGTATCGTCGTTGCATCGAGATGCATGTCTGCCATTTTTTAAAGCAATACTTTGCGGAAAAGTTGTTCCATTAAGTTATCGACATGTGTTAAGTTAGCATCATGAAAAACATATAATAGCATAGGCACCCTGCTATAAAAGCTTTTTGTTATGTTACTAAATGCGTAAGTAAGAAAACAAACTAATTTCTAATTAATAACCCTCTGTTAGACATTCTTTTTTTCCTTCTTTTAAAGCAATGCATCGAACTTGCTATCACCAAAAAATATAATCACACGGGTACCCGCCGCCGCACGCGCGGGTACCCGTCTAGTATGATATGAGAGAGAGAAGTGATGGATCTCTTTATCAATGTTTTGAAAACCGGTTTTATAATCGACCCGGTCGAGTCACCGGTCACCGGGTCAACCGGTTCGACCGTCGGGTCAACCCGGTTTTCCATTAAAAATTATATAAAAATAAATAAACGGGTCAACTGATTCGACCACCGGGTCAACTGGTTCAACCGCCAGGTCAACCTGGTTTTTATAAAAAAAAATTGAAAAAAATCAAACCCGGCCGAGTTTCGAGAACCGGGTTGACCCGGGTCACTCAAACCACACGGGTCTAACCGATTAACCCGGGTTTAAAAACCCGGGTTATTTTGACCCCTTTTTTTGCCCGGAACCGGTCCAACCGGTTAACCCGGCCAGGTCGACCCGGGTTTCAAAACATTGCTCTTTATTTTGAAGTGAAGTCATGATATATCACTTTAGTTCAGAAAAGTGGAAAAGAGGTGTTCCTATTTTTTTGTTTTATTTACCTAGACTAGAATTATATTTCTACTTTTTTTGTAACTTGATGAAAGTTGTCTGGTCCCAAAAATAATTAAGTAGGTAAATTGAATGGTAAAAAGAATAGTATTTTGTTAATCTTTCTTTAGTTAATTGCATTTTTGGTCTTTGTGGTTTGCCCAAATTGCAGGTGTGGTCCCAAAAACTTTAAAAGTGCAGCGATAGTTCTTATTTTGAAGTTTGGATTGCATTTTTGGTCCATGGATAAAGTTAAATGACTAAAATACCCTTTGTCTTCTCCAAAAATAATTAAGTAGGTAAATTGGAAGAGAATGAGATGATATTAAAGTGATAGACGGATAATGTGTTATTCGTCTTCCTCGCACCTTGCACTCTAAAACATGAATAATGCACCAATGAAACGGTTAACAAACTAGTATTTAACTAGATGTTTGTTTAGTAACACATCACAAATACGATTTTATATTTGTTTAATCGACTTAACCGACACCGACAATAATCTATTGATACTTTTTGAACACTATTGATGGTACGCCATTTTAAATAGTTAACAAATCTGGTAAGAAGATCATTTGATGGTAGTATGGTACATATAATATATTTGTGATAATAAGTGTGTCCCCTCTTGAGAGTCATATGTTTCTCACTATGTTAATACTCCAATTAAAAATGCTTTTATAATTTCAATTATTAAGATTTACACTTCATTTAGTGACCATGAAATGACAATATTTATCGAGTTCTTTTAACATGCACATATAGTTAAAATCAAATGAGAAATAAAATGAAAATAAGAAAAGTGAGAAGAAATAACAACGGCACATTTCATATGCACTTATAAAAATATATGCATATTCTTTTAAATTTTCTTATATTATTTAAAATGTGTGGTTAGAAATACTTCTTATTTTATGAGGTTATTTTATGAGGTAACGACATGAAACCTCCATAAACAACAAAACATGTTTTATTGTCACACATTTCACACAAAGTGAAAATGTTGTCAATCAAACACATATGATTTAGGTAACACGTCTGATTTAGGTGAGTAGAAACGGATCAACGTACTTCACATTTTTGTTTTTGACTAAATCAACTTCTTAGGAATGTGGCTATTGTTTTTTTCTTTTCTTTCTTTTTTCTTTTATTAAAACTTAAAAGTATGCTTGGCTATGAAGGAGCACATATATGAATTGATGACTTGTAATTTGGTATATTTTTTAGGTCATTCAAGGCATTTATGGTCATGTTTTCACTTGTTTATGATAGAAATGATGCTTAAAAAATAAAATGTTAATTTTTAGATATCACAAGGATGGTAGAAGGAATGGATGAAATAGCCAAGTTCGAGTCAAGTAAAGAAGACATTAAAGCTGAAATACGGCTCGAGATCACCTTCGTCGTCTCATACTCTAAACGAAAAGTTGAGATCTTTGGTCTATGGCTTTGACAAGACGTGGTTTCACCTGGAAGATATTAACTTGCATGTATGAGTTAGTTAAGCGGAAATTGAATTTGATGGGCCACTTGCATTATAGATTGGTGGCAAGACTATTTTACCGGATGATAATAGTTGCATGGCTGTGATAATGAACATGTAATAATTTGTAATCATCAATATGCAATTATAACTTGATATGAATAAGCAAACATTGATATCTAGTTAAGTACTTTGTCTCCGCACTTTCATTATATTTATTTTAAAAAGGTGATTTGTACACTCTCTTAATTGATTAGCATACTCTAATTTAGAGTGTTTTGACATTTATACTCTCACATCACTTTTGTACATTTTTACCCTGTAAGAGTATAAATGTCAAAACACTTTAAATTAGAGTGTGACAATCAATTTGGAGAGTGTGCAAAACTAACTCTAAATTAGAGTGTGACAATCATTTTTACACGAGAAATTTCCGTACTTTCGTCCCTAAGAACATTCACGTAGTTGAACCTCGTTCCTTGAGATAAACAATCAATCTTGACTCTTACCTCGGCTGACCTACGCACTAATTGGACTAAAGGGGTTGCAAAACTTTTTGATCAAGAATTGACACATACGACTAGTAAGGCTGAGCATCGGTCCAAAACCGAACCGAATAGATAAAAACTAAACCGAAGTGACTTGGTTCGGTTTGGTTTGGTCGGTTCATATGGTTTAGGTGTGTTTTTCTTAGTTTTGGCTCGAATCGAACCTAACCGAAAACCACTAGCGTATAAAACCGAAACCGAACCGAATATGATCGATTCAGTTTCAGTCGGTCCAGTTCGACTCGATTTTCTCGGTTTTATGCTTAGCCCACGACACTAAAAATATGGGAATTGATACCTACACCACATCTTTTGATGCATGCATCACAATTTGTGCATTACAGTTTGTACCCTGTGCATTACAATTTGTACCATACAATAATGTAATGCATAAATTGTTGTGCATGCATCAAAAAATATGGTGTGAGTATCACCACCTAAAAATATATATAAAAACTGAAATGATGAAAGTAAAGGATAGAAAATGTGAAAAGGTGAATAAGAAAGGGGTATAATTTAGCAAGAGAGCCAAAGTCACTCACCATTATCATCATCATCTCAGTCGTCAAATATAATAATCACTCAGCCATGGAAGAAGTAAAAGTAGTAGATCATGAAAACGAAATCAGTACTAAAATTTCTAAACTCTCAATATCTGAAGGTGAAGAAGAAACATTAATAAATTTCCTTGATTCATTGGATCATTATTTGATATTAATCGATACATTATCCAACATTCTTCTTCGTCAGGTAATCAATTAATTCCATCTTATTATTATTTCTTATCTTTCACTTTATCATTTCATTTTAATTAAGGGCGTGTTTGTTTATGGGGTTTAGGTTGTAAAATAGCAGCGTGCTTTTTCGAATGTACCGTTTTGGTATGTGTACTATTTAGGGCCCGTTTGGTTTTTAGATGGGTTTGGATTAAGATCTGGATTTGGGAAAGGTTTGAAAGTAAATAAATAAATAAAAAAATAATTATTACTTTTAAAATATCATATTTTATAAATTGATTTGAGTTAAAATATAATATTTTTGGATAAAAAATAAAAACCCAACCACATGCTATATTCATTATGTGGCTGACAATTTTTAAAAAACTAAAAAATTATATTTTATACGCAAAGATAGAGAAAACCAGTAAGTAGCTTGGAATTGAAATTTGGTAACCATGGTAGCGCGTGAGTCTAATCAGAAACTACCAAACAATAGATTTTAAATTTCTTTCAGCCCAAAGCCAATAAACCATCATACAAAACGGGCTCTTATTGTTCCAATTAATATTGTGTACTTTCAGGTTTTGTTCCAATTTGCACATATTGATAACGTGTCATGTTATAAATGATGACACGTGTCCGACTTTTAGGTATGACACGTCATCAAAATATGCAAAAATTGGAACAAAATATGAAAGTACACAACATTAAGTGGAACAATAAATAATACACGTACCAAAATGGTACATTTGAAAAAGTTTGTTGCACCTAAACCCTTGTTTCGTCTTATATAGCTGGCTTATGACTTATTTGCTTTTGGGCAAATGTTTCTTTTTTAGGGTGTCCAACAATTTTTTTCCTTATACGGGTACAAATCTTTCTAATTCGGCTTTCTTAGGGTACTTTGTGACATTTTTTGCCCCTCTCACTTAATAGGAGTTCTAATGATTGAAGGGCAATTTGAAAGATAAGTAAGGAAAAAAAAATTGTTTGATACCCATAAGAAATAGTAACAAGTATTATACCTTTATAAAAGATTTGCCCTTTGGTTTTCGGCTTATGTTTCATTAGCTTATTTTGCAACTTTTTGGCGTATATAAGCTTATTTTGACACAATAAATGTATATAAGCCGGAAAGTTCAAAATTAGCCACAGAAAGTGAGCTTATGAAACAAATGCCAAAAAACAGATCACCTTTAAGCTGGCTTATAAGCCGAAACAAACACCTCATTAAGCTTATTCGCCCGACTTATTCAACTTTTGAAAATTCAAAAATTTGAGCTTATAAATAACAATTGTAGACAGATTATACCCTTGCCTCAAAATTTCCTTGATTCACTGGATCATTATTTAATATTAATCGATTCATTATCCAACACTCTTCTTCGTCACGTAATTCATCTTATTATTATTTCTTATGTTTCACTTTATCATTTAATTTTAATAAACTTATATAAGCTCACATGTCTCAAAATAAGCCGGAAAATTAGGGCTTATCAAATATAAGCCGAAATGAAATAAGCCCATAAGCCCACATATAGTGTATGTTTGGCGCAATAGGCTGGGGCTCGGGCTTTTATTATAAGCAGAAAGTTGAAAATTATATTTTTATAATGTTGTTTGGCAAATTAAATGGAGCTGAAGCTTATTAATGTAAAATCACATAAAAATACATCAAATTAAGTTGACATGTATTTCCAGCTTTTACGTAATAATTCATTATATTTTTAAGTGTATTTAAGTAATTTAACTAGCCATAAGCCCCATTTTATGGGCTTGGGCTTATAGAGGCTTACGGCTTATTTTATAAGCCATAAGCCTCCATATGCCTGTGTGACAAATGAGACTTATTTTATTAGCAGACTTATTTTAAAAGCCCAAGCCCCAATAAGCCTCTCATAAGCCCTCGCCAAACATAGCCTATAGCTTAAACAAACACCCTTTTATATAAGCTTATTCTGACATAATAAATATATATAATTTGGAAAGTTTCAAAATAAGTCACAAAAAGTGAGCTTATGAAACATAAGCCAAAAACAAATATAACCTATAAGCCGAAACAAACACCCAATTAAGCTTATTTGCCAAGGCTTATTCAACTTTTTAAAATCCAAAAAGTTTGAGCTTATAAATAACAACTACAGACTGATTATACCCTTGCCTCAAAATTTTAACAAGCCGGCCAATTAAGCTGAAACAAACTTATTTATTTTACAAATTTACTGATGGTTGTGACTTGTGATTTGCGATTATTATTCTAGGAGGAACTTGTGCTTCATGTTTTTTTGTCTCTATAGTTCGACAAACAAAAGTGGAGTGTTTTTTTTGGGCTTAATAATCCTATGTAATTCAGGGATGGCTGGAATTAGCAGGTGCTCGCTATTCGATGGGCGCTTCACGTGTAAACATGGCCTTGCTTAACCTTGAACCTCATTCCGCTGCTACCACAGTAGAGATTACTCATGACCAAGATGGTACCTTCTTCTCTTTAACCTTAACCACTCATATCTTGAGTCATTTGCTCGATTAGTTTTTGTATGGTTCACATAAGGCGCACCCTAAGTATCACATATCTTGAATGATTTTTCGAATTGGTTTTTGTAAGTATCACCTCAGAATGTAGGTATGCGTATATTCACGAGACATAACTAAGTAGCCTTTCTGTGAGGATGTTTCTTTTGGTGATCCAATGGCATGGTATCACCTATATTCGCCTTACATTTCATGACAAAGGCTAAACGACTTGACGGTAGCAATTAGCCAAAAAATATAAAAAGTAAACAAGTGTATCTTCAGTTCTAAAACATCGTATTCAAAAATTAGATTTTTATTGAAATAGTATCGTTTTTTTTCCAACCATATTGACCCGTTTGACTTATTATACAGAAAAAATGTAATGGACCTGTTTCAACATCACCTGTTTGACTTATTGCCAACCCATCCGACCCTCTCATTTTTTCTACCTCTGCCTAAAAGAGATGAAGTAATACTTCTAGTTTCTTAACGTGTATGCCTGGACGTAAACATATGCAAATCATTAATTTAGAATTTTAGATTCACATAGCCATATAAATTGGATCCAACCTAGTTTTGCCCCGTAGTTTATGTCCTATTCTTTGGCTCACAAGCAATTGCGTTCTTTGAAGGGATAGACTTATTAAACAGCTTTACTTTGTTAGTTTTGTTGGAAGTGAATGCAGATCGATCGTGAGAAACTTATCAGACACCCTTTTTTGTTTGGTGAGATAATTAAAGGAAATAACAGTTTAGCTCAATTATTTTGCTTAATTTAAAGAAAAGTTAAGTACTTTTTGTCACTAAAGTGTCGTTAGATCAGGTTGTAAAGTTTCCGGGGTCAAACTGTCAAAGTCATCTTAAGCAAGTTTTAGCTAGTGCACATTGTATAACATGAATAATGTAAAATCTTTAGTTAAATACTTAGAGATGATGTGATATGTAACTATCACATACTGTGTCCCAGACAATTCAACGTGTGACTTAATTTTGTAAGAATATGTGATTTTAGCTAAATGTCTATATTGAAATGGTCATCATTGTCAACCAAACTAAATTGAACCTGTAGTTTAAGATGGTAGCTTAGTAACTTTTATCCAAAGTTTATGTCAATAAGGCAACATTGTCATAGTCGCCCCCCAAATGATACTTGTTGCAACTTTCATGAGACGTGGGGACTAAAGATGATCTTTTAATCTTTGGATCCTCATTATATATATTTTTTTCTTCTTATATTTGTCACACGTATGTGTTGTCTGGTGATTTAGGCTCAGAAATGTCATGCTTACAAGTGTAGAAAAGTGTTAATTAGTTTCACCTTTGTTTTAAGGTAGATTGACAAAGTCGCCAAAGTTCAGTTTATGCAAATGGGCATCTCCTGACAATAAAGACTCCTCTTTGGAGAAGGAAAACATTGAGGAAGATGAGCAGCTAAAAGAAAATATTAGCAGCCAACGCGATTCTGGTAAACATATGTAATTACCTATAATGTGCACGACAACGGTTTGATAATGTTTTATAGGGTAGTGCTTATATTGCTTCATGCAAACTGGTTATCATAGTAAAACAATGTATAGTAACGCATGTTCCTTATCAAAATCTATGATTTTTCCAAGCTAGCTTCACTAATGAGAAATGTCTTTTGTTTCTTGTAAAGAAGTGTAGTTTGACTTCGGAGACTATTTTAACCTCAAATTTTATTGAAAAACTTACACCTACAAGCAAGAATTCTTGTTTTTTATTCCAAATGAGAGACGTTTCAGCCTTTTGAAACCAAATGTAAACACATTTTTTTCCATATACATAATTGATGTTGAGTTTGTTTACTTATTTGTAATTTTTTATAGAGTAAATTACACCGTTCGTCCTTGTGGTTTACGTTGACCGATAAGTTTCGTCCTTTGACCAAAAAAGGTTTACCGTCCATCCTTAAATGTGAAACGTTATGCATCGTTAGTCCTTCACTTTAACGGGCGGCACTAACCTTCGTTAAGCCACAACTACTGAGGGTATTTTCGTCCTTTTAATCTGCAGATTGGGTTAAAGTGGTCTATCACTGTAACTCACCATTACCAGCTTAACACCATTTAATATTGATAGTGAGCCCCACCACCACTATATGCTTCATCTTCTTCTTCACCATCAAACTATATGCTTCATCTTCTTCTTCACCATCACCATACACCACCACCTCTATCCACCTTCTTAAACCCCAAAAACACTAAATAAACATCTATAACATTAATCAATACACATCTCATTTTTCATAAACACTCACACGTCATTTTCACAGAACCATAAACCGCAAACACTAATTAATCCATACATACCTACAAACTATTATTAAATTCAAACTATTATAATAGTACTTCAAAACATCATAAGCCCATATCTAATCTGTGATTTTTTCCCGACCCTTCAATAGTTCTTTTTGTGTTTTTAATTAATCTTAGACTTAAGCCCTTCCAATCACAATAAACTGTATGAATTTATGTATTATAAGCATTAAAACTTTTGTTTAAATGTTCAAGTCATGTCGATTTGATGGATTTGAGTGGCGGCGGATCTGGGTGGTGGTTCCGGCGACGGATCTGGATGGCGGCGGATCCGGGAGGTGTTGGGGATTTTCCGGTTTTGTAACTGTTTTGTTGTTGATTGTTTGACTTAGGTGATTTATGGGAACTAAGCCACATGAGTTGTTGTAGTTTGTGATGAGTTATCTTGGTCATAGTTTTTGATAAGTTAGTTATTGTATTTTTTTAACGAGTTGTTTGCATTTTATGAGAATAAGATCATACCACAGTAATGACCTAAACATTTATGATGAATCAGTTGTTGTAGTTTTTTATGGGGTTTTTTTGACATTGTGGTGAAAAATACATTTATGATTAATCAGTTTTATATGGTTTAAATAAGAAGATGGTGATATATTAAAGAAGAAAAAAATGGAAAAAGACTGAAATACCCTCACGTGGGTATCACATGTGGCAAGATAACGAAGGTTAGTGTCGCCCGTTAAAGTGAAGGACTAACGATGCATAACGTTTCGCATTTAAGGATGGACGGTAAACCTTTTTTGGTCAAAGGACGAAACTTGTCGGTCAACGTAAACCACAAGGACGAATGGTGTAAATTTTGATGATATTGCTAATTTATAATTTTTAAATCCATGATATTTTTTGAAGTCTAACTTCTTCGTTTATCATATGGAAGGATTAAACTCCAAGAAAAGTTTTAATTATCGCAACTTTGTGTGAAGTTTTAATGGAAGGATCTGTTATATTTACCGACTACTTATGTAAGGTTTCTTTGTTCATAAAGGAAACCAAGAGATTTCACCGGAAAGCAGCATTGAATCTATTACTAATGCATCGCCAAGAGAAAGCAACGGATCTGAAATCAATGCATCATCACGTAAAATAGAGAATCCTGTGAGTGAATCAATACGATTCTGAAGTTTGTTTCAACTTCCTTTGTGGCAATAGTAGAAATATAATTTTGCAAGAACAATCATTAGTTTTTAACCAAGAGTTGAAGAATGATGATTTGAGAAGTAACCACTAAGTTGTTATTTTCATTAAACAAAGAGAGTTTTTCTGCTTTTCAAGTATTTAACGATTGTGACTCCTTTGCTCCACCCTTACTATCTTCTTTTTGTATGCAGCTTCAGAAGGAACGAGCAAAGGTACTATCGATGTTTGGGACTTTAGTTTCACCCAAGCTTCGGGCCTCTCAACTTACATTTGAGACAGGTGAATTCAGAAAGCTATTTATAGAAAATTGTCAAACTCCGAGCATAACGATATCTATTATTGTTCATCATTTTTCCTGATTTGTGTTAAAAAGAAATGATTATTTCATTTGTTGTGCAGCGCTGGAAACACTTGTAGAAATAGCAAATGCTCGTTCATCTATTCTTAAATCTTATGAGGCGTTACATAGGGATATGAAAAGCACCAAGCAACGGCATTCACTTGTCGAGAACAAAAATTGATGCTAAACACTCCAGCTTAGACTTCGGATTTTGTTCATCAGATAATGGATCTTGAAATTTTGTGTAATAGTTTATGAAAAAAAGATCTTGGATCGTTTTTGTTTGCAGCAATTGTATTAATATCTGAACTACTAATTTATTCGACTTTAGACAGTTAAGAATTTCTCAGGAAAACACTTTCTCATGATAAAATTGCTTCTGTGACTAGTTTATTACCGATAAGCATCTATAACAAACAAAAGTAGATCATTTTCATATTTCTCTAAGAATATTGTTTTTAACTTAAATTAGTTAACAAATACCTAAAATCTACAGTAACATTCAGATTAATAAATCAAAATATATAGTTCTACATTTGAGCATCACTACCACGACCAGATGAATTTTCCACTAACCATAGACAAGCACATGGACCCACCCTGTTGTGATAGAGTTGGGAGGTCTAGTAACATACTCAAGTTTGTGTCATCCTGCTCTAAATCTTCATCACAAACAAGTCGCACACTACACTCCTTGAGTTCAACATTATTCTCTTTGAAACAAAATGTAATAAATTCCTTTGCTTCCTCCCAACTCTCTGATTGCTTTCTATAGTGCAACCATATCATATATGGCTCATTCATTCCTATTGGCTTGCCCGCAAAATATTCACTATAGCAGATTGGAAGACTACCTGCTAAAGGAGATCCATCAAAGTTCATTACAGTGTATCCAAAATATGTGCCAGTTTTCTGTCTCTTAAAAACAGCGCAAGTTCCAAATCCCCGACAATTTTCATAATACGAATCTGATGGCAATTCGACCTTTACCTGATTTCCCATACTTTTCTTTGTAAACCACTCTGGGATGCTATTTCCATGATATATTATATCAATACTTTTATTTGTAGAACGGAAGAATTCACATATGTTTTTCTGGATACCCGCGAACTGAAAGAAAAAAGAAAATTGGTTTGTTGAGCCTTGGGAAGTTATAGATGAGTCGAGACATTGAGTCACCGATGTTGACAATTGGCTTTCAATGGCAAGATTCGTAAACAATTTTGGACAATTGTTTAAATAGGTCATGACTGGGTCTATGGACGATCTCGTAACTGAACATAACGAGGTGCAATCACGTGCACTAACACTCTCCAGGATAGGTGGAAGTTCGGGCAACACTTCCAGCTTCTTGCAACCCTCAAGTTCAAGCCGTAGAAGATTAGAAAGTTGACTCAAACTTCCAGGTAAAATAGTAAAATTGTTCCCTGACAAGAGTAGATACTTTAGACATGATAAGCCTCCAATGGCATCGGGCACTTGTACTAAATTGCAGTAGCTGAAATTCAGAGACTTCAACATATGTAAACCTGCCAATGAAACTGATCTTTGGGGATGTTGTTGTTTAAAAGGAGCAGTGATTGAAGTCCACCATCTAGACCGGATACTCTCATGTTGACCAAACACAGGAAGTTCTGTAATGGAAGTTCGATCAATATCAAGCTCTGTTAAGCTTTTGATCCTGCCCAAATCTTCAGGAAGTTTTTCCATTTTTAAACAACCTGAGAGAATTAGAATTTGAAGAGAAACCATTTTCACTTTGGAAGGGAAACTCTTAAGGCTTTTGCAGTTCCTCATATTTAAGACAACATGCTTTTTAAGCATTCCAATAGATGGGTGAATTTTAACCAAGTTCTCACAGCCTTCAAGAGTTAGCTCTTCGAGATTTGCAGTCTCTGAGAAGTCAGGGGTACTTGTTAGGTAACAACAATACCTTAGCTTCATAAATTTCAACCTCATAAAACACTAACAACAAAAACAAAAAGGGAAAGTTTTAGACTCCCTAGTTAGGTGTTAAACAGGAAGTATATGTAGTAAAATATACCGTTTATATCGAATGTAAAATACAATAACAGGAAGAAATTTAATAATGTAATACAAGTAACTGTGAGAAGAACCTGGACAGAGTTTGATACAGGAACAAAATGGACCGAGTCTCGTGTTGAACACGATTCCCTTAAAACAATTCCGTGTACAATAACACGGTTGTTTCCCAGGGTACAACGGCCGGAGCAGGCCGGAATTGACAAATTGCCTGAAAAATATTAGATCTTTTGTGAGTGTGCTAGAAGAACAGGAATGAGCTGTGTGTTTTTTGGTATCTTAGAATGGCTGAGAATTCTTGGATTTATACAACAAAATATAACAGGTAAATCAATCCACATTTAAACCTGTTAAATCTCATTCAATGGGCTGTTACAAAGTTTAAACAGAAAACTTGTAACAGATACCTCATATTTGCTGTCACAATTCTCATTAATTTGCAACTTGAAGGAATTAAAAAGGTCAAACTTTGTGTCTAACAGCTCCACTGCTGGTAACAAGTTTGTTCACCCACCAATGTGGGATGAACCCATTTATTTTCCTTAAGTTTCATTCCAAACACCATACGTCGAGACTCGATATCTCATTCACACTAACTCCATTTTGGACATATAAAAGCTTGTTACGAAGCCCTCACAGTGGACTACGTGACCATATAAGAATTTAACCATAAGAACTATATTTACTAATATTAATCTATGTCCAAAGTTAGTGAAAACTCATTCTTTCACTAAGATTTTCCAACAATCCCCCACATGAATAGAGATCGAGTAGAAAAACTCACAAATTTCCAATAAAATTTCAGCGGTTGAGTCTTGCATAGGATAGGTAGGTGTTACCCTTTGAACCTTCCCTTGTGAAATATACTTAGCCTCCTAGCTGTCAGTAGAACGCGATGTCTTTGAACTGATCTGCTGTTTGTGTAGACGACAATATATGTTCACACAGGACTCTTCCTGACACTGTCAACTCCTCATAGTCGTGTTCGTTATGGTCATGAACACTAGCCTGGTTCTGCAAGAGCTTTTAGGAAATGCGCCCCCACATTTCCCTTCGAAGCGACCCCACTTCTCTCTCACATAGGTGATTTCTCATTAAATCATTAAAAGCTCTAGGCTTAACCTCTTATGTCACTGACAGGAATGGACCAGGATGTTTATTAACACCCTCATGTGTTTTGGGAGGTTAACCCCCCACAGTGACTCCCCCACAGTTTATACAAGTAGGTTGTCCTATTGAACCCAGATCTTGGGATCTCCAGTCAGCTGGGTTAGGTTTTCCTTCGTATAAACTCATTCATTTACGGGCTTTAGTCCCATTCCTTTTGACGACTTGTTAACTAACTCCCTGCTTAAGCCTTTTGTAAGCGGATCCGCTATGTTATCCTTTGATTTCACATAATCAATAGTGATAACTCCTGTAGAGAGTAGTTGTCGTATAGTATTGTGTCTACGTCTAATATGTCTTGACTTACCGTTATACATTATGCTATGAGCTCTGCCAATAGCCGATTGACTATCACAATGTATACATATGGCCGTTACCGGCTTAGGCCACCTTGGTATGTCCTCTACAAATTGACGTAACCATTCTGCCTCTTCGGCACATTTATCTAATGCGATAAATTCTGACTCCATTGTGGATCTGGAAATAACCGTCTGTTTGGAAGATTTCCATGATACGGCTCCACCTCCAAGTGTGAATACATATCCACTTGTTGATCTAGAGTCTTTTATATCAGATATCCAGTTTGCATCACTGTATCCTTCGATAACAGCCGGATATCTAGTATAATGCAATCCATATTCTCGAGTGTACCTTATGTACCCCAGAACCCTTGTTAGACTTTCCCAGTGTTTGTAACCTGGGTTGTTTGTATACCTACTTAGCCTACTCACAGCGTATGCTAAGTCAGGTCTCGTACAATTCATTAGATACATCAAGCTACCAATAATGCTCGAGTATCCCACCTGGTTAACTCCTTGACCTCTATTTTTAGATAGATGTTTAGTCGTATCAATAGGAGTCCTCGCAATGTTGGAGTCATCTGGATTATATTTCTCAAGAATTTTATCCACAAAATGTGTTTGACTCAACATAAGTCCATTTTGGGTTCGTATGATTTTGATTCCAAGTATCACATCTGCCAAACCCATGTCTTTCATGTCAAACCTTGATTTTAACATGTCTTTAGTAGATCGTATCATCTTATCGTTGCTTCCAACGATTAGCATATCGTCTACATATAGACATAGGATGACATATCCATTGTTTGTGTCTTTCACGTAGACACACTTGTCACATTCATTAATTTTGAATCCACATTCGATCATGACATGGTCAAACTTTTGATGCCACTGCTTAGGAGCTTGTTTCAATCCATACAGTGACTTGACAAGTTTACATACTTTTCCCTCTTGTCCCGGGGCAGTGAATCCCTCAGGTTGTTCCATGTAAATCTCTTCATCTAAATCTCCATTTAGAAAAGCAGTTTTTACATCCATTTGATGAACTTCCAGATTTCTTATGGCTGCAATAGCAAGTACCATCCTTATGGATGTTATTCGCGTTACGGGCGAATAAGTGTCAAAGTAGTCCAGACCTTCTCGTTGTCTGTGACCTTTGATCACCAATCTTGCTTTGTACTTATCTATGGTGCCATTAGCTTTCATCTTCTTCTTGAAGATCCATCGATAGCCTAATGTTTTGCAACCCGGAGGTAGATCTACAACCTCCCATGTATGGTTATGCAAGATAGAATCTATCTCACTCTTAATGGCTTCTTTCCATTGAGGCCCTTCTGAGGACGTAACTGCCTCTCGGTAAGAGTTTGGTTCACTTTCTACCATAAAAGAAACATAATCGGGTCCAAACGATTTCTCGATTCTTGGCCTTTTGCTTCTTCTAGGTTCAACATCTTCTTCCTCAGATTGATGATGTCTCTCATCGTGAACGATGTTATCATTTCGTTGTCTTTTTTCGTGGACAACTACGTCATCTCGTCTAGATGACCTTTCATTCTCCTTGGTCAAACAAGGGAACACGGTTTCAAAGAATGAAGCATTCCTTGATTCCATTATCGTATTCTTGTGTATCTCGGGATTTTTTGACTTGTGCACAAGGAATCGATAAGCGCTGCTATTATGAGCATACCCAATGAATACACAATCAACGGTTTTGGGTCCTATCTTTTGAGCTTTAGGTGCCGGAATTGCCACTTTAGCTAGGCACCCCCACACTCGTAAGTATTTATAAGATGGTTTTCGTCCCATCCATAGCTCATAGGGGGTCTCTTCTTTTTCCTTACGAGGTATCTTATTCAAAAGATAAGTAGCCGATAAAATGGCTTCCCCCCACATGTTCTGATTTAAACCCGAACTTATTAACATGGCATTTGCCATTTCTTTCAAGGTACGATTTTTTCTTTCAGCAATCCCATTCTGCTGAGGTGAATAGGGTGCGGTGAACTCATGTCTAATTCCATGTTGTGAACAAAATTCAGCAAATGGAGATACATATTCACCTCCCCTATCACTCCTTACTACCTTGATCTTTTTATTTAGTTGATTCTCAACCTCATTCTTGTATAGAATGAACTTATCTATTGCTTCATCTTTACTTTTAAGTAAATACACATAGCAATATTTCGTACTATCATCAATGAAAGTAATGAAGTACTTATTATCTCCTCTTGTTGGCACTGATTTTAAATCACACACATCTGTGTGAATTAGATCAAGATGGTCGGTTTTTCTTTCAACCGAGTGAAAAGACGATCTTGTCATTTTCGCTTCAACACAAGTTTCGCACTTGTGATTTGAGTCAATATGTAATGTAGGTATACAATTTAATTTCATTAAACGACGGATGGAATTATAATTGACATGACCAAGTCGGCCATGCCACACATTCGAAGTCTCAACTACACAAGTTGAATTAGTGTTTATTTTAGAAAGATTGTTTTCCTTATCAATCAAATCCAACTTGAACATTCCATCACGGGCGTAGCCCGTACCTACAACCATTTTATTCTTGGTTAACTCAAATGTGTTACACTCAAATGCAAGGCAAAACCCATACTTGTTGAGCAGCCACCCGGACACAAGATTCTTTCGAATCTCTGGAACGTACAAAACGTTTTTGAGTTTTAACTCTTTTCCGGATGTCCATTTCAAAATTACATCACCCTCACCTTTAATGTCAGCGGTGATGGAATTTCCCATGAAAAGTTTTCCACCATTGTTAACCTCTTTAAACGAACTAAAGAGATTTTTGTCCAAGCACACATGACGGGTGGCACTCGTGTCGATCCACCACTCATTTGTGTTTGAACCTGCTTGGTTTACTTCTGAAATCATTGCAACGAAATCAAGCACCATTCTGAAACTTTGACACAGAAAATTGACAATAGGTTGTAATCTGAGTTTGCACACAATTTTTTATTGCTTGCCAATGCTTTGTATTACATGCAACAAATGTTATATGTTTCTGTATAAACAGTTTCAAGAACAAAGTGTTTAGACGAAACCACACAAAGTATACTGATTTTGCACAGATTAGTTATCAGGAAACACACTCCTTTTAAAACTTATGCAATGTACAAGAAACTTTTAGAAAGATAATCGTTCAAAGATATGATTTGGGGCTGTCTGGAAATACCTTTTTATGGGCTGTTTGGACAGCAAAAAAATGCAAAAAATAGTTGTAAAACTGGTTAAGGGGGTTGTTTAAACACGACCTATAAGGGGCTGTTTGGACAGGAAAAAAAAATAAATCAGAAAACCTTTATGAAATCTGGTATAGGGGCTGTTTGCACAAACGTTTTGAGGGGCTGTTTGGACAGGCCTTTGGAGTGGCTGTATTGACAGCAAACTCTAAAAAAAAACTGTTTGGATATAGGAAAAACAAGACAAACTTGTTTAAAGAGAATCTGCAGGGAACGTGGTTAGAACGATATGTAGATAACACGATTATAAAATACCACACGTTGTATAAACTCTGAGCATACTTAGCCAAATTAAAATACAACACAGAAAAATTAGATTATGTGTTATTTGCTTTAAACAATCAACTTAAACATCAGTCTTAAACACAATTTATTCTGAGTCTAACTGGATTATAACGAATAAATCTAAATCGTTTTCTTCCTTATAAACGGTTACACGGAATTGTTTTAAGATTGTAGTAAAATATACCGTTTATATCGAATGTAAAATACAATAACAGGAAGAAATTTAATAATGTAATACAAGTAACTGTGAGAAGAACCTGGACAAAGTTTGATACAGGAACAAAATGGACCGAGTCTCGTGTTGAACACGATTCCCTTAAAACAATTCCGTGTACAATAACACGGTTGTTTCCCAGGGTACAACGGCCGGAGCAGGTGTACTGCCGGAATTGACAAATTGCCTGAAAAATATTAGATCTTTTGTGAGTGTGCTAGAAGAACAGGAATGAGCTGTGTGTTTTTTGGTATCTTAGAATGGCTGAGAATTCTTGGATTTATACAACAAAATATAACAGGTAAATCAATCCACATTTAAACCTGTTAAATCTCATTCAATGGGCTGTTACAAAGTTTAAACAGAAAACTTGTAACAGATACCTCATATTTGCTGTCACAATTCTCATTAATTTGCAACTTGAAGGAATTAAAAAGGTCAAACTTTGTGTCTAACAGCTCCACTGCTGGTAACAAGTTTGTTCACCCACCAATGTGGGATGAACCCATTTATTTTCCTTAAGTTTCATTCCAAACACCATACGTCGAGACTCGATATCTCATTCACACTAACTCCATTTTGGACATATAAAAGCTTGTTACGAAGCCCTCACAGTGGACTACGTGACCATATAAGACTTTAACCATAAGAACTATATTTACTAATATTAATCTATGTCCAAAGTTAGTGAAAACTCATTCTTTCACTAAGATTTTCCAACAGTATAACATATGACAAAGTAATTGTATTAGACCTTAGGTGATGTCCAAAGATTTTTTATGTGGCTGTATGACAGGTCGATGGTAACAATGTTTTCCGGATAAAAATCTGAAGGTAAGAACTTCAAAGGCAATCCATGCCAATAAAGCAACCGTAATTTATTGGACAATGAATCCAGTCTTCCAGAGAAGTTTACTGCAAATGGCTGGGAACGTCCTTCGACTTTCGGAAAGCATATTTTTAGGATCCGCAAGTTTTTCATACGTGTAAGAGCTTGTCCATCTATGGGAATATTTTGACAGTTTTTCTTTAGCAAGAGGACTAGAACTTCAACTTCTTCTGTTACCTAGATACATATAAACGATCATCATATTGCACTTTCTTTTATTGAATAAAAAATCAATAAAGGCAATTGCTTATACATATACCTTGTTTACATCAAGTACGTCGTAATCCTCTGATGAAATCCACAATCTTCTGTGATTCTGCCTGAATTCTTCACGTATAATTTCCCTTGCCATGCTTTGAATCAATTCATGCATTTGAAGACGATTTGCAGATACTCTTATTAGGCACTTATCAGCTAGAACTTCAATGATTGCATTTGCAGATGAATGACTGCTGTCTAGAACACTTGCAGCAAAATCTTTATTTTCCCCAATGAAGGCACATGCAATGTCAAGAAACATTCTTTTCTGATCAGATGCCAAGAGATCAAAACTTGGTCGAAGTTTTTGTACTATCTCTGAATTAGGATATGTTTGGAGTCTATCCAGCTCGCTTTTCCAAACATACTCAGACTTATCATACAATAGTCGACCAAAAACTTTGAGAGCCAAAGGGTGACCTTGCAAATATTTCACAATTTGGGAAGCAAATTTTTCGAAATCTTCTGTAGGATGCCTTTCCCCAAACGCATTTAAACTAAAGAGCTCAAGAGCTTTATAATAATCTAAAGTCTCCATATCATAAATTCCATCCACTTTATGAGACCTTATCAATTGTTTGTCTTTACCAGTGAAAATAATAAGACTTCCAGGGAAAAACCAATCAGGTGAACCTGCTAGTGCTTCTAACTGGCCCACATTATTCACGTCATCCAAAACAAGCAGGATTTGCTTACATGCCATCCTTCGCTTTATTGCCATAGTTCCTTCCCCAATACTTGATATCTTTAGATCTTCGGTTTTTAGGATCTTACCTATCATTTGCATCTGGATTTCAGTTAGGCCTTGTCGTTTTTCGACTCCTTGGACATCATCACAAAAGCAACATGCGTCAAAGTGAGTATGCATCGAGTTATAAATAGCTTTGGCAAGAGTAGTTTTTCCTATCCCGCTCATACCACATATTCCAATCATGTTAACCTTATCTGACCCAACAAAGCGTGACAGGTTTAATTTATCTAAAAGGATATGTACTCCTACAAGGTTCTCACCAACATGCAAGGGTCCATCATGTAACATTTTGAAGATGTCATTGGAGATGTTATGGATGAAGTTGGACTCGAATTGAACCTGTTGAAAAAATAGTACAAGATTAATTAGTTGGAAGAAAGAAACATGCAAACAAAAAACAAAATACACAAGTTAAGAAATTTACCCATTTGTCATGTCCTGGAGATCCCATCCAGACAAATCAGCTGCCATGGATAAAGCTTTTCTCCATTTATCCGCCTCTGTTTTATTTGAAACTTCGTGGTTAATGAATGCTTCGGCATAACTCCTTTTTTGTTTCCTCACAACATCAGGCTTGGCATCATAAAAGATAATCCGAACCTCGTGTTTTGGGCTTTCCATCAGCTTGCACTCAAGTATTTTGACAAGTTCCTTCAGACACCATGTTGAAGAAGCGTAATTTTTGGAGAAAATAACTATCAAAAACCTCGATTCTTCAATGGCTTTGTATAGATGTGAAGATATCTCTTCTCCTTTAGGCAACTCTCTATCATCTTTAAAAGCATGAATTCCTTTTTGCTTAAAATCATTGAACAGATGGTCCATAAAACTTTTGCGAATATCTTCACCTCTAAAACTTACAAAAAATCATATTTCCACCGATGAGGGATGGACGTAGTAGCCATTATCAATGATGAGATCTAGCAGCGCACACAAGTAAAGTTGATCAGAAAGAGTGACATTAGCAATAATAAGTACCAAGAATTCATGACTAAGAACATGTAAACACCATCACGTACATGATATGCTGATAAGTCAAATTATTTTCCATCAAATTCTCCAATCTCCACAATATAGAAAATCTGCATTTCCTGATTTAATATACGTTACAATGTGTATTTTTATACTACAAAAATATCATAAGTTCGTGTTTTCTATGTTTTGTGGAAAATTCAATCCCATTCTTTTTTACAAAACTGAAAATAGAAAAGAATGGTGTTATTTAGATCTAAAACACATGCCTAAATAAATATCTCTCCAAATGCCCACCAATTATTTTTTCAAATCAACCAATCAAATCATTTGATACATAAATAGGCATGATTAATATTAGGCACAACAATTATTTTTCAATAGAAAATTAAGAAAACGCACCCAAAATGTGTGATTTTCATTGATATCTTAATCCAAAACTTGGCAAGAATATTCAACAAAAGCCTCTCTCCATAAGTATGATTATTGGCTAATGATTTGCGCACTATAAAAATTTATTTGGACACTCATATATAAAAGCAGTTAAGCAAAATGTTACAAGTATTTAATACACAAAATCAATCCTCAGTGTGCAAATCAATTCCCATATTATTCTATGTGATTGGAAATTATTTTTAAGTTTAAGGGATTAAACAAAATTTACAACATAATATGATTCCTAGTATAGAAATGAGCTAACAAGCAAGCCAGGCGGATACGATAATAAACAAATGAAAAGTGTAAAGATAGGAGAGGACTTACAATTCTTTGAATGGTCAGGGATGCAAATAGTGGATATGAACAATGCAATCACAACGTTATGATGATTCTTCTCACCATACACGTCTAGCAGTATTTAAACGAGAGTAGACTTCAAGTCTCAAAAACATACACTTCGAGTCCTCCAATTTTACATGAGTCGCAACTTCAGTTTTTAGAAATTAAATGTGCGTTTAATTGTAGAAAAATTAAGTTAAGTTTTCATCTCTAGAAATGTGCTATAAATTTAGAGAACTCGCTTAAAATTTTTTTTTAGAAAAACAAAATGTAAGGGGATGTAAAAGAATTAAATGAAAAATATAGGAAATCTATTTTATCTAATAAAATAAGCTTTTGTACAAGTCCTTCTAAGCGTGGAGCATTAAAAATTCAATTAATATGCTTACCTGTAATTACCTTATTTAGCTCGGATGTACAACTCAAAATTGCAGGAGGCTGTTAAAACACACATTCAACCTACGCTCCTTCTTCAGTTATATTTGTAAACTATTCAGGAGCATTCATGATTTTTAATACTCCCTCCGTCCCATATTAATTGTCCTATTTGACTTTTCAAAGTCTTTCTTTTCTAACTTTGACTTTAAATATATCTTTTTGTGTTATATAATACTTGATGCAAAATATATGAATGGACTAAGTTTTAAATGTATTTTTCTTTGGTATAATTTTCCTCAAGTATTATATAATACAAACAAAAATATTTAAGGTCAAAGTTGACAAACAAAGACCGCAAAAGTCAAAATAGGACAATTAATGAGGGACGGAGGGAGTATCATGTCTTCATCCGCTCCAAATCGATAGCTTGGAAATCTTCCTCAATACGCTTCATATTTAAATCCCTAATCAATATTCAATTTCAAATTCACCCAAAAAATAACATATTCCTTCTCAAAATCACTTTAAATATCAATGACATCAATCACACGGCTTCACCAATTCAGAATTCCAAAAACAAAAATAGGTTCTCAAAACTATTGCTTTCACCACTTCTTGATTCAATCACACGGCTTCACCAATTCAGAACAACTATTTGAATGTTTAAATCTTCTAATCGATTCATCCGGTTCAATCTTAATCGCATCTATTGAAGTTTTTTAGGGTTTCAGCTTAAATCTCATAGTAGAGATTGATAACAGGATTAGAGTTCTATTATTTGGATGTTAGAATAGTTAAATCTAATTGTTTTTCAAACCCTAATTACTTCCAATTACATTATTTGGATGTTTTTTTTTCTAATCATCAATATGATTGTGTTTCTATTCAATTCATTTGGGTGTTTTTTTTGTTTTCTGTTTTCTTTTTAGGTTGTTGTGATACATATATGACGATTTTGGGAGTTTCTACATAGCAGGTAACTTTTTGTAAATTGATTTAATTTATATTGATTTGGGTCTTCTTTGCTTAATTGTAAATTATAGTTGTATTGATATGGATTTTAGTTTGTGTATTATGAGCATTGTAGCGAGAATATAATTTCAACCATTTGGTCATGTGGCGTTGGCTTTGATATCTTACCCAGTTGGAAGATAATTTTTTGGGTTTTTTGTTAACTAATAGGTAATCAACGTATAGAACCTCGATCATGGCCACTATTGATGACTTGGATTGTGTTACCATTGAGGTACAACTTTAAGAGCCATTGATTAACAAGTATGTCCAAAGCTTTGTATTGATTGAGGTCGGTGTCGTTTCACAAACACAAACAAGCGTAAAAGTTTGTAACATATATAATCGCAATAGTTTATGTTTTTAATTTTTGTTGTGAAGATGATAATAATTAGGATGACACTGAAGCACTTATGGCAGAGGTTGAACAAATAAGGAACGAAAGAGCCGAAGAGAAACTGCACAAAGTAAGTTCTTCTCAATACGCCTGATTTGATGCATTGTTATCGTTCCTTTTCTTATTTTATCAGTTTCATTAAAGTTCTCTTGCTGCTTAAATTTTGTTCAACTGAGGGTTATGTATGCATATATACGATAGGCCAAATGGGTGAATAAAACATATTAGGTTAAAGGAATAGGGTATAAAGAAACCGCTTACGCATATATATGCTTTTCGCGAGTTCCTGCCCTTTTGACCATTTGAGTTATTTGAGTCGAAATTTGTTGCTTCTAACGACTAATGTAATTAATCTTGATTCTGACAGACTGAGAATGAATAAGGACCAATGAAGTATGCAGTTAGAGACCCGGCTCAAGCATATTCCAAATGGGCTGCAAACATGGTTGTGGGTCTAAAAATGGGTGTCCCGTGGATCATGTGCAAGCAAGATGATTATACAGATCCCATTGTAAGTGTATCCATCCTGCCTGGTCATATTCGTGTTCCCATGTATTCTTTATCCAATGCTCATGGCCAGTTTTAGACTTTTGTCAGAAATATAATATTCATCAAACTTTGTGCAATTCATTTTTACAGATCAAACATAAAAACAATGGTTAGGATGGTAATATAGTTACAACTCATCTCTCATTAAAATAGTATCAAATCTTTAGTTCTTTTCTTTTATCTCTTAATTTTTAATGTAGGTTCACTGAGTTTGGAGGCGCGGTTCATTCCGGCCAGCCGAAGACTTTGGCATTTTCCGCGGCTAAACTTATACAAACGTGTGGATTAATTATAAATTACTATATGGGTAACTCTAATGTTTAGTTGTTCAGATATGGCTGCTTAAGAGAGGTGGTGTGTTGTCACTGGGGGAATATATGCTCAAGAGATAAGACTATTACAGGTATAAGTGTTTTCGTTCACGATTTTATATTACACTCAAACTTTCCTGTATTTTACCATGAACCCGGAATCATGAAGAACACTGTGATTCATGAAGAACACTGTGATTCTTAAATGTAACTTAATGACGTAGTAATAATTTCCACATATATTTTTCATTATTAGATTTTGTGCGAGTATGATCAGATTGTAGGTTGTCTTTAAAAAAGTGATATGTAGCTCAAAGTTTCTTAAATAGTTCTTACACTTCCTCTATTTCATATCTCATCTGCTCAACATGTATCTTTTCTCCAGCTGCTGTCTCATAGGGTTTTGAGTGAAGTCATCTCTAAAAGTATTTGGTTATATAATCTCATCTGCTCAACATGTATCTTTTCTCCAGCTGCTTGAGCTTTAATAATCTCTTTAGAAAGTAATAGATACAAATAATCTCCCTTTTCCCTCTGAAAACTGTTGTTGCAGCTCACAAAAGCTGGTTATTGCAAATGATTATTAGGCTACCAAATAGTTAGCTAATTTTAAGGTTGCCAAAGTCTTTCAAGCTGCTTATTCACTGTGTGCATATTTTATCTATTTTTGCGACTTTGTGGTAGAAGAATGAAAATCTGTGCCATATGTTGTGGGTCAGGGTTTGGGTCAAAATGGGTAGTTTTGGTATGGTCGTGTTATGTTGACACCGAACACTTCTTTCTAACATTTTGAACTTTGCACAAGTTTTTAGAGATAGATTATCTCCCAATTTTACCCATTTATAAGTAAGTTGGTCGGAAGTCACCCCATATTGTATTTATAATACATTTTTTCTAAGTGCATGTAACTTTTAATCTGAAAGGTCATAATTATTACACTAAACACTTGCCATTTCGATAAGTTTTTTACAAGACATATTTACTCATGTTGTTAATGTGATCTGTTATGTGGACATAGGGGCATTGTTTGACAGACACTTCTATGTTCGGTTTGTAACAATGTGGTTGAATCGGCGGAGCATAGTCTTTTATTCATGGCCGGATTTAAGGGTGTGCAGAGTGATCAACCGCACAGGGCCCCCAAATCTTTGGGGCCCCCGATGTTGTAATGCATGGCTGGGTTAATTCTCGATTTAAAGTAATTTTGTTGAAGAGAATGTATTCTAAACTTAATACGTGGACATTTATAATTTTGCATAATTGACACATTCAGGTGTCTAAAGAAGAATAAGGGAAAAAAAAACAAAAAAAAAAACAAACAGAGTAAACGAGTGTATGGGATGAGGAAGATGATAACAATAGGTATTATTCACTTTACACCCTAAAGTTTTATAGATATTACACTTGTATTTTAGTCTTTTTGTTTTATTTGTATCAACTTTAGAAAGTTATACTTTCAACCCAAATTTAGAGAAGTTGTCAAAGTTAGTCCAAGTTTTTTTATAAATGATTTTGTAAAACAATTTTCATCATAAAGGCTTTGAATGTGACCCCGTAATACTAATTTGATGGATATAGATATGTGGTTTTTAATGTTTTCAAATACTTATCTTTTCCTATGTCTCTTTTTAAAGCTTATTCAAATCCTTCGTCATGTTTAAAAGGCCTATATTTTCAAAATGGCACAGGGCCCCTAAAATTCACGGGACGGCCCTGCTTTTATTATACATGCATGCTCTTAAGGTGTAGGATAAGGTATGAAGGTTTCTGATGAAATTACAAGTTTGAGCAAGACCTGTGTTAAGCTGTTTGGCAAGAAAAATAACCTGATTGAGATATAGCCTTGAAACTAAAAGATACTCTTATAAATGAACTACTAAATTACTTTTACATATCAAATGAGATTTATTTGAAAGTTAGTATCAGTAAAGATACTACTGTAATACACGATATGTTGTTTATTTGGAGTAATATATTATTTTCAGGGGAATATAAAAATTACATCCATGCTATTTTTCAAAGATGATTCCTAAAAAGTTGCAATCTTTACATTCCCGTTTCGAGGGTCAAAAGCCAAAGATGTTTGATGATTGTAATTTGTGATGAAGATGATAATATCTTGAAAAATACTACAATATAAGCTTAAGATATTTTAGTATATAGAGTCATTGTGGATGTATGAGTTGTCGATAGCCCCACTTAATTTTTATGGGTATCAATGAATATCTTTCTTTTAATGAATTTTCGTTCGATTGTTAGTTGAATTAGCTCCATTTATAAGGTACTCTCACGTGTGTTGGTCAGTTGGTGCGTTCAATGTTGCAAGAATAAGTTCCACAAGACAAGAAAGAAGAGAACTTTCCGCACATGGTTGATAACATTGTCTATTTCACGTATGGTGATGTTTTATTTACTTGGTAGAAATATCAATTAGGTAACATTTTTTGTGTTGTTTTTGTTAAAATAAACAAATTTATGATGCAAAACACGGGTTTTAAACTATAATATGTAATAAGATGGATCAATGCATTTTTGTTTATCAAGTACAATGACTTTAAGGGTAGGAGACTTCAATCTTTATCTTTGTTTATTGAATATTTGATATATGAAATGGGTCATTTCAATTTTTTATTAGATTGAATATTTATGCCTTGAAAACACAAGTAAGGGCATGTCAACCTTTATTTAAGAGAACACATTTTAAAATGTAATAGAACACATCATAGTTAATATTAAAATACATGATAAATGTAAGAGAACACATCATAGTTAAGTAAACATAATTAAGTACGTGATAAATGTAAAAGAACACATCATAGTTAATATTAAAGTAAAAAAAAAACTCAAAACCTCTTAGTAAGTTACATGTTAACTTAAACTAAAATATCTCGAAACTACTACAAACGTTGTTTACATAGACGCACTTCAAGGATTACTACAAATGTTGTTTACATAGACGCACTTCAAGGATTATAAAGATATTTAACTGTAATGAAACGTGTAGTAGGAGTGATTAAATGATTTCGAATATAAGCGTAATATATTTAACTGTAATGAAACGGGTTGTGGCGATGGTAAGCACCTAAAATGAAACGGGTTGTAGGAGTGATTAAGTAATTTTGAATATAAGCGTAAGATATTTAAATGCAATGAAACATGTTGTAAGAGTGATTAAGTGATTTTGAATATAAGCGTTAGATATTTAACTTTAATGAAACGGGTTGTAAGAGTGATTAAGTGATTTTGAATATAAGCGTAAGATATTTAACTGTAATGAAACGGGTTGTAGGGGTGGAGTGATTAAAAGATTTAGAATATAAGCTTAAGATATTTAACTGTAATGAAAAGGGTTGTAGGAGATGGTAAACACATAAAATGAAATGGGTTGCATGAGTAATTAAGTGATTAAGTGATTTTGAATATAAGCGTTAGATATTTAACTGTAATGAAACGGGTTGTAGGAGTGATTAAGTGATTTTAACTACAATATATATCGTCATTAACGATGTACTACTAAAAAATATGCTTTGTCGATTAATAGGTTCTTTACTCACATATTCTCACCAATCGATCATGGATTAGTTAAATGTCAGTCTCTAATACGATTGGAAACCGTACACTTACATTTTTTTTAAAAAAAAAATCATTAGGTGTTCATGGAACGGGCATTGGCTATTAACTTGATGAGCGCTCATTGAATACATTTGCTCTTCATGACCATCAATTTTGGAGACACCAATGCATGGACGTTTATTATTTTAATTATTAAAAACTCAATTGTTTATCGAATAAGTCACTTATTACTTATTATTCCTTTCAAATATTAATGGAACATGTTTACATTCGTTGCCTTTTTATCATCTCATTTATCTATTTCTGTAAAAACTAACCCGGTGTCAACGGGTCTCTAAGCTAGTATAGGCAATAATGGGCAACATGATATTTTTTCTATTTTTTATATAATTATTTTTTTGACAAGTTGAGGCCTAACTTTGTATTTTTGTGAGACCTGGATTAAAGATTAAATTTTGAAGGAAAAAAAAACGCGTATTGGATTAATAAATATGAGTTTGTATGCTCTTGACTTTGTATATCCTTTAGTCTTACTAATAATAAATGCCACCATAGAAAAGAATAAAGAAAACAAAGTCTTCTGGAACTTTGACATTTCTCATTACGTTTACCACTAATTTCATGCAAATTCATATATCATGTGCTAGTGGATATATAATAGTAACCAGACATTTATGTCTCATGGATTCCTCTATATTGGCTCTTCCTTCACATATAGTGTACAAAACCGGTTTTGACCAAAAAACCGTTTCGGGTTTGAAAACCGGACTGGTTTTTAGTCAAAGGGTGGAAACCGATTTGACCAAAACCGGTTCGTTTTATTTGGTTTATGTGAGCGAAAGCCTCGAACCTATGGTAACCGGTACGGTTTGGTTCGTTTTGTAACCGGTTCAGTGTGTGTATGTGTGCAAGCACGTATTTTGTGTATAAAGTCCATTAATTGATGTAGTGGCATCAACACCATCATCCATCTTCGTAACTAGTGCAACGACGCGCAAAACACTTTCTCATGATAATTTTACAAGACAAGCCAATCCATAGTTAGTAGAACACATGATGAATATCAAATTTGACTACGCCTAATTCTAGCCTACCTTTTGGCATATAACTTCTTCTGTAACTAGTTTATTACTAGTAAAAATGTTTAAACAATCAAAACCAAGTATTTATAGTAATCGCAATCCAAAACAAGAATTTCTAGTCAAAGTTATACCAAAGAAATATCGTAAAGTTCTCATCCAATGGAATCAAAGACAAGAAAGTAATACAGACACAAACTATCAAGTCGGTAGAAGAAAAAAAAATACATGGTAATCCGATATAATAACACCACCAAAATCAAACTAAAATGCCAATTCATCAGTTTCGTGTTGGTTGTATAATAGTACCAGTATGGTAAAGATAATCAATAGTAAACAATATACCAAAGAATGGTTACCAGATACTTCCTCCGTCCCATATTAAGTGTCCACTTTCAAAGTGCACAAAGTTTTAGAAAATTCCACTAACTACACTCTCCACTAATCAAATATTATTTTTACCCACTAAAGTCTCATCTTATTGGTTGAAATAGATTCTGGACACTTAATATGGGACATCCCAAGATTCCATTGTGAACACTTATTATGGGACGGAGGTAGTATCACTTAGGATCGTGTTATCACTTTCCAAAGTAAATTATTCGACCTTGATACCTGGGTATCACGATATCTATTTGGTATAAGATCAATTGTTTGTTATTGAATTAGGCACAAATCAATAACCTTTGCGCATCCAAGTATTCATCTTTTTTATTTATTTTTTATTTTTATATATATATTTTTTGTGTGTATCTCCATGAGATGTTATAATCTCTATTTATAGTATAGATTACATAGTCAATGGAATTATGAGTGATTAACATAGCCCATTAATCACCACATAATTGCCTTCATAATTGTAGGGATTAGCGGTTACACGACCAATTAAACGTGGTCATTAATATAGCTATAACTGCCCTTGAATCGGTCAAAGCCAATACAAGTTAGTTATGATTCAGTCCCAGTGATAACGCTACACGCGTCGTTCGGGGTCAAGGAAACTTCCTTTTCTTCGAGCAAGTTTTATAACACCCTAGGCAGTGAACCTAATCGTTGTAGTGTAGTAATTAGGGTAAGCCACGGGTATTGATATCGTTCTCTAGGGGAATAGGAATGCTAGTGAGAAGTTACTACGCTAAGGTTGAGGTTGAGGAAGATTATTTTTTTATCTTTTTATATTTTTTAGAAAATGAAAAGGTACGAATCTCGGGTATTGGATTTGGGGGGTTGGTATTGCTACCGATTACTCTACTATTATCTAATTATCTAAGCTAAGGTTGTGATAGTCTATGTCTAATTGATGTGTACTCGTATGATAGTTTAAAGATGTGTTCACTTAGGTTTTACTACTCCTTAATTATCTCCTATTGATGGTTGATTTGTCACGTCCTTATTCCTAGTTGCGTTGTGTTTCTAAAGTTGTAGGGCGTGCTTGTTTCCCTATCTCTTTGAAATTACCAAAGGGTCTTGTTTACAAATCCTCTAGTGATTTATAGACGCCTACTCTACGGTTGTCCTTGAATACTTTATCCTACAATTACCTAGATAATTATATTCTAAAGTTCACAAAGAAAAGTCAAGCATTAAGCACACAACGAATAATCTAGTGCACTCTAGATCATTAGTCAACTAAGATAAGTATCAACCAATCAATGTTCAATAATTAAGTTTCATATTCCCTAAGCAAACACACAAATAAATTAGCCGGACATGGAGAACATGCAAGCATACACACAAATAATCAAAGACATAATTAAATTAATGAAGTAAAATAATTATCTTGATGTATAATAGGGTTTAGAACCCTAAAATACTGCACAAGAAAGCCTTGGTTCGGTTTTAGGTTTTTACTCCAGAAGACTACCACTAAAACTGAAAAATTCGGATTCTATATATAAGATTACATCTGCGACGGCGTCACCTTATGTTTCGTGACGCCGTCGTGTCGCCGTCATTAGGGTTTCGTCTTGGCTACGTAAACCTTGCGACGGCGTCACCTTATGACTGTGACGCCGTCCCCTTCAGCTCTGACGCCGTCTTGACTGCATCTAGGCCGTCTGAGTAACGATGGCCTACTCCTTTAGAACCTGACGTCGTCCCTTGAAAACATGCAATTTCGCTTCTGAACCGTCGCAAAATTCCTTCCCGACGGCGTCGCAGATATGCAGTGACGCCGTCGCCTTATGTTTCAGCAGCTTTGAGTGTCTCGATTCTGACTTTGGCCATTTTCTTCGTATATTCGCGCCTTTTCGTTCAAATAAGCATCAATCCAGCATTTTGCCTTCAAGAGACCTAAAAAGTGAAAAGGAACGATATTAAGCAATAACGGATACAGAAGTGATCGAATAAGGGCTTAAATGACCCCTTAAAAAGGTACCTTTTAAAACCTTATCACCCAGCTTGTTGTCACACTCGTTGATGAGCTTGCCCCTGATAGGGTTGCTCCCTAAGTGTTTTCACTAAGTGGTTCACTCTCTGAAGAGATGAACCACTACAAGAAAAAAGGTGTTTGCTTACAAATAAAAAGTGTCAGGAAAAGTCAATATTGCAAAAATTGTGAATCGGTAGTCGGGCGGTCGACCACCCTGCAGCGAGTAATCGGTCAAGGCGGGATTAATCGATGATTAATCGGATTGGCATTTCCTGCAAGTTTTGGGTATTTCTGGAGACCAAACTAAAGATCTTAACTGAAACCAAACCTACTATGTTTTCAAACCTCAATAAAAGGCTCCAATTATAAATATGAGGCTCATTGTGCGTTATAAGTGAAATAAACGATCCCCATTGTGCGTCATATGTGAAATTATTATTTTTTTAAAGTTGACCGATTCGACCAATTTTTGACCGATTCGGCCGATTTTTGACCGATTCGGCCGATTTTTGACCGATTCGGCCGATTTTTGGCCGATTTTTTTACGTGGCCCATTTTTTGACCGATTTTTAAAATTCTACAAGGTGTATGGCCGATTACCTATTAATCGGCGATTAATCGGCCGATTCGACAGGTTTTTGCAACACCGGGAAAAGTATAAAAAAGTGTCAGAAAAGATAAATTAGCTACTCCTTCACAAATAATAAGTGTCAGCAAAAGTACCGACGGTAAAGGTCTATGGTGACATACCTATCCTGACACATAATGTGTCTATAAATATTTAGATCTTTGTCTACACAAAGTTTGTGTCAGTAATACACAAACATACTTTTACAAACACAATATTCCAATTACAGAGCATACCACTAGCAGAAATCAGAAATGAGATCTTCCAGGTCCAAAATATCATACAGATATAGAAATCAGAACTTCCAGTACCAAAATATCATACATAAATCATATTACAATGCATTTCAAAGTTAGGTCTAACACAATATCATACAGAAATCATTATCCAACATTACATGTACTTACTACTAAATTTTGTCCTGTAGCACTAGTAAAATGAGATAGTCAATTTGTCTTCTATAACTCTCGAATACTCTGCATCATTTCCTGTAGTCGAAATAAATCAAGTTAAAACCTTTTCAAGTATTTACACAAAAATCCCAAGGACAGGAGACTCTATCCTGGTGCACATAAACAACAAGTATTGCCATTTCAAGATCATTGTCCATATCTGCCTTGTCAAGGATCAACCACAAAAGATCTAATCTCGAAGAAGTGCTGGAGGAAGGTTGATATTCTCAGCTGGAGTTCTACGTAAATCATATCTTCCCCTTCAAGAAAACAAAACGTTAAAAAATATTAGTCAAATTCACTAGAAATATACGAGAAATAGAAACATTGGTTTATATATACCAGGCAGGATTGGCAGCTGCAAGAACTGTAGTTCTTGCATTCAATGAAGTTGTGATCCCAGCCTTGGCAATGCTAACTGTCTTCATGTATGGAAGTCCTATCTTAGTCGTCCATCTTATCGAACTCATCAATTGCACATATTCCCATATCTGCTAGCACCTAATGAAAGACAAACAAAAAACTTTAAAAACTAAAAGACTAACAATATCTGGCCATGTATACACTAATAGATACATAGTTGTCTGCTAGCAAAAAGAATATGACTCACCAATGCTCCCCCTTCAAGGACCACCTTGTTTGTCACAGGATCCTTCTGAACAGCGGCCATAAGACCAACTCCACTGCTTCCTTTCCCAGTGGTATATACACCCCTTGGTGGCTTGGTGCTAGGGGTGAAAACGAGCCGAGCCGAGCCCGAGCCTGCCAGAGCTCGAGCTCGGCTCGTTTATATATAAAAAGCTCGAGCTCGTTTCGAGCCTCGCATTTTGAGCTCGAGCTCGGCTCGTGAAATTTTTCACAAGCTCGAGCTCGGCTCGTTAACACAAGGCTCGAGCTCGTTAACAAGATTATACGTATAGAAAATATATATACGTATATATTTCTAGGGCTCGTTTAGGCTCGCGAGCCTACACGAGCCTTTTGTATAGAGCTCGGGCTCGAGCTCGATTATTAAATGAGCCCAAACTTAGGCTCGAGCTCGGGCTCGAGCTCGTTTAGGCTCAGCTCATTCGAGGTTTTTACCGATCCGATCCCGAGCTTTTCACGAGCGGCTCGGCTCGTTTCCACCCCTACTTGGTGCAAACATTAATGATGTACTTAAGAATCTGACTTTTTGCAACTCCAGGATCACCCATCAAACATATGTGTAGATCCCCTCTAATCTGAATTAGCACAAGCAGTATACCACATTAAAATGACATACATATAAGTAACAGTACTGCTCATGTATGAGAAACTAATAAATCCAACTTTTAGTTAATATATAAAAATTACGAGTCTAAACATGACTTTCTGTGACACATTACCTTCATTCTATCTTTCAGTTTCCTATGAGGAGCACCCACTAATAGAAGTAGAAGAGCTTTCTTAATATTTGCATGTCCAAAGATCTCAGGGGCCAATGAGCGAGCCAGCTTACTGTATATATCAGCATCCTCAGCTAGGCGTGCAATTTGTTCTTCCTCATCTCCTTTGAGTTCATACCTGCAGAAAAGTGGACAGTCATTGTACGGGGAATATGACCTTTGGGAACATGTTCAGCTAGCTCTTGAATTTTCGCCTGAGAATTTTCAAGGTAGCGTAACCTTGACAAACCACACTCTAAAGTCTAAAGGCCCTCCAATGTTCCCCTCCACCACCTTGTGTCTATTTTTATCTTTAGTGAGAAACAAAATGGATTGGATTGACCCGCAAACAGTTGTCCAGTTTTCAAAATACTAAATTATCGATGTATAGGTAATGAGAAACACAACAATATTGCATCAATAATCTTAAAAAAATGAATTTCTTTGAACAATATTCAGCCTATTTGACACGTTTGACCCACTTGACCTGTTCCCTTCTATCGCTAAACCAAAGTCGAGCCATTATTTAGTTAACGGGTCAAAATTACATAACTTTAACGCCCAACTGTTAAATGAGTTATTTATATTAAGTTGTTAAACTTATGATGTCAAATGATTTAAGTTTGTAAGGTCTAGAAGATACACAATAACACAATCAAGTGTCCACAATTCTAAAACTATTAAAAAACAAGCGAGAAAACACCTTGTTGAGAAGGTTGTCCAACAATTGCATGATGGCCCATTTTCTAGAAATAAGTATCCACAGAAGTAACTGCATAAATACATACTTCAAATTGAGCACGGGACTCTGCCTCCAGTCTGCAGTAGAACTCGGGTTCATCAGCTGTGAAGTCCACTTTCTTCAGGGTAACAGTTTTAGGTGGCGACACGATAATCGTTTCTCCATCAATCAGTGTACCTAAACCAAACATATAAATTTTTCCAGGATATATCCAGAAAACTAAATCTAAGCAGAAGAAATCGTAATTGTTGAAGCTAGGAACAAGATTTTAGCAAACACAGTAACAGCGTATAGATGAAATTTTCATCCACCGGATTTTCCTGAGTTAATAAAGGTACTTAATGTGTCTATGGCATGCATTTGTCAAAATGGACAGGTGGATGATCTAAAGGTCATTGTGTGAAATTGAGTAACAAAGATGAGATAATCATCTATAATACTAATATATATGGTACAGGAGAGATTTGTATTTATTACTTTGATAACATTGGCCTATTGAAATGCAAGTCTACTCTTACGACCTACACAAGTGTTAGAAATGGATTGATCCCTAAAAAATATAATTATACAATCATAAACAATAGTTAACCCAAACGCTAGAAATGGAAGACAATTCCACTCTACTGTTGCAGGTGGCATCAAATTGATTGTTTTACAACCCATAAACTAATAACTATAAGCACAAGTATGTTACACAAATACTAGTATGTGATTGATACATAAATAGCCATTGTCATTCATAATCTGTAGATTACCAAAACACTGGAAAATAAAATCACAATTTTACTCTACACTTGCACGTATTATCAAACTGATTATTTATCCACTAAAAACTGATTATTTTATTCCTAAATAGGCTATTCCGAACATTATAAACTAAACGTCCCCTAAATAAGATACTCATGATCGGTAGCTAACAGAAACACTAGAAGCTAAACTCGCAGTATTCAGATAATATTCAAAATGCACAACACCCATTGATACATCTTGCAGATAAACTAATGTAATCTGACTAAAAGCTTATAATAAAAGTAAAAGACAATCTTCTCAAATTTTTACCTTTGGTGCGTCGGAGCATTATGGTCTGCAAGACAGCCTGTAACTTCTTGTAGCCATTTACAGGGTTCTTTTGTATAGGGGCCTTGATTGTGGAGCAAAATGATGTATACACATCATAAGGATCATATCCCAAAAACCTAAAGTAACTATACAAATCATCAATGGCATTCTGAATAGGAGTACTGGATACGCACCACCTACGTTTACCTTTAAGCCCCCAACAAGAGAGACACTATGTCACACACACATAGAGAGACTTTTGTCTAACTGTTCTCGCTAAGTCAGAAACTTTGTTTCATCTTCGCTTAAATGCAATTACTAGTTGCAACAAAACATGTAATCACTAGCCTTACACATGCCAAAACGAAGGTCATTGATACTTACAACACCATAATTGATGCATACACCACAATATTACACTACTAATGCATGTAGTACAACATGGTATGCGCATCAATTGTTGTGGTGTAAGTATCAATGCCCCAAAATGAATGAGGCCTAAATTAGTCTTACAATAATAATCAGTTAATCACTCTAAGCCGAAGTTTAATTCAATAACATCGTAACATTCAAATCATGTATGTGACGAGCCGAATCATCTCTTTTAACTCCCTAATCCTACTAGACCCTTCCACTAATATAGCCATTCCTGCAATGGCGTAGCATTTGTCAAACAAAGAGAAGGATTCTGGCGTTCAAATTCATTCTTTCACAAGACTTGAGTTAGGAATATCATCAAACACCTTACATGCATCAGATTCATATATCAATTATCAAACACCGTAAAAGCAGCACCCGATGTATATCATAAACTAATTTGAGTTAGGCATATCATCAAACATCTTATAAGCAACAATTTTAGAGTTCAAATTTTACAAATCACAACTAAATACTTGTAACTAAATTCAATTAAACAGTTCAAATTGATAGATCAAACACCTAATTAACTAAGAGCAGGTGAGTTTGAGCCTTTGTTAATTGGGGTTGTATTTTAGTTACGTGAATGTTTATAAAAGGTTTTTTATAATGTTTATAAAATAAAATCATATACTACCTATATAACAATGTATCAAGTTATGTTAAAAGGAAATAAGGAATAGTTAACTTTATATATCTGATAGTTATTTATTTGTAACGAAAAAGAACCATGCCAATATTATTTTGTGAATTTAATTCATAAAACCTTTTTATATTTATTTGGTTAAGAATTAGTTACATTATTTAACACAAAATAAATAAATAAACTCAATTACATACTTTTATCTAAGGGTGTTAGCCTGGTTAACCTGGTCGGGTTCGGGTCAATTCAGGTTGTGTCACTTCGGGTTGAAGTTAAAAGAATATACTCGAACCCAACCCTATTTAGAACTCGGGTTAGTCAATTTGGGTTGGGTCAATTACGGTTGGGGCTAAACAAAACATATCCCGACCCTATTTAGAACTCGGGTTAGTCGGTTGGCTCGAATAAAATTATAAACCCGAGTAACCCGACCTGAATAAGCTTAATCGGGTTCGGGTGAGACCAGCCTTTTTGACAACCCTATTTCTATACATCTATCTACTAATATTATTTAAAAATGTGTGTTAAACCAAAACATTATTCAAAAAATTTATAATTGTAGGTAAAATGATACATTTGCACACACTTATTAAAAAGTGTAAGTAAAATTATACCTTTGCCTACACTTATTAAAAAGTGTAAGTAAAAACTTAGACATTTACTTGCTCTTTTAAAAAGTGTAGGTAAAACACTAACTTTTACTTATGCTTTACAAAAAGTGTAGGCAAAAACTTCATATCTCCTCACACTTTTTCTAAAGTGTAAGCAAAACTTACACTTTTGCTTACACTTTTCAAAATGTGTAGATAAAACTAAAACTATGCTCACACTTTTTCTAAAAGTGTAAGGGTATACAGACTTTTGCTCACACTTATAACACGTGTCATTAAAAAAAATGTCACTAAAAGACCTTTTTCTTGTAGTGAACCCTCTAATAAGACAACTCCCTGATGAGATCATTCAGCTTACTACTCAAAAGGTACAAATGTGACACGCGGAAATTTTCCACTAAATATTTTAATAATTGTGAATTTATTATTGCCTAGCTTATAATTTTAAGCATACGTGAGCGTAAATATTTGTTTTGGGAAGTTATCTCGCACACTGCAGCCTGCAGTAAACCATAAAACCAATAAACTTTATTAAGAAAAGTGAAATTAGCACTTTTTAACACTCAATGGTGATTTACGAACTAAAACGAGGGGTTATCTCGTAATTTCATAAAACACGTCACCGTAAGCGTACCGACACCGAATTAGTAACTGCAAAACTTTTATGATCCATTTTCGAAGTAATAATGTTACCTTGTTATTATCGCAAAAACGTTTCCAAAAACATATTTTATGTATTCTACGCGTATTGGGAGATTGCGTCTAAACTAGGACACGACACGGGGTACAATTAATACACTAGTTTGATTTTGATCAATTTTGAATCAAGAAACACTTGGGTTTGATTTTCTTCTTGTTCGGTTCTTCCTTTGTTCGACTCACCACCACAACCTTGTAAGAATCTTTGTTAGTCTCACTAAATTATTGTTACTTTGATTAAGGGTTATTATAAAAAAAAGTCACTAAAGTTTGCGGGAAATTTGTCCTAAGTCACTATAGTTTAAAAGTTGTCATTCAGGTTACTCAAGTTAACGGGTTTATTATATGGGTTACTCAACGTTTAAAAAAGTGACATTCTTGTTACCACGAGGGTGGGTAACCGGATGATTTACCGGTTCTCTTGTCCACGTCATCACTATAGTTTGAGATGTTACAAGCAAGTTACTATAGTTCACGGGGTTTATTAAATATGTTACTGAACTTTTAAAAAAAGTTACTATCCGTTTTTATACATTTATTTATGTTTTATCTGTTTTCGTATTTTTATACATTTAGTTATGTATAAATTTGTTTCTTTGTCCTGAGTAAAATTCTATGAGCTCATACATTCTTTACCAGTTGACTTTTATAAAGTCATACTTAAGTGGTCAGGTACACTAGTATAATTTGTTCAAACAATAACCCCTTTATGTGTTGGTGGAATAGTCTTGGGTTCGAATTAACTAAGGTGAAGTATAAATGTGTATGGACTATAATACCCTCCATTAACTAACAGAAATAAGACGTTGACGTCGGCGTTATTGGTCAAGGGACAAGTTTGGCATATAAAGCCCATGTTTTGGACCTCCTGCGATGATAATGCCCATGTTTGTCCCAACGAGAAGCGCAGTGACAAGTTTAGGGACCAACCGTGTATTTTAGTCATAAATATATATAAAAACTGAAATGATAAAAGTAAAGGATAGAAAATGTGAAAAGACCAAATAGAAAGGGTATAACTTAGCAAGAGAGCCAAAGTCAGTCACCAATATCATCATAAAAAACACAAATAATAATAATTGAATGAATCATAAAAAACACAAATAATAATAATCACTCAGATTTGCCTGCCATGGAAGAAGTAAAAAAAGTAGATGATCAAAACGAAATCAGTACTAAAATCTCTAAACTCTCAATATCGAATCTTAATCGATTCATTATCCAACACTCTTCTTCGTCAGGTAATTCATCTTATTATTATTTCTTATCATTTCATTTAAATAAACTTATATAAGCTCACGTGTCTCAAAATAAGCCGGAAAATTAGGGCTTATGAGATATAAGCCAAAATGAAATAAGCTCATAAGCCCACATATAAGCTTAAACAAACACCCCTTTAATTATATAAGCTTATTCTGACATAATAAATATATATATGATTCGGAAAGTTTCAAAATAAGTCACAAAAAGTGAGCTTATGAAACATACGCCAAAAACCAGATAACCTATAAGCCGAAACAAACACCCCATTTAAGCTTATTTGCCCGGCTTATTCATCTTTTTAAAATCCAAAAAGTTTGAGCTTATAAATAACAACTGTAGACGGGTTATACCCTTGCCTCAAAATTTTAACAAGCCGGCCAATTAAGCTGAACCAAACTTATTTATTTTACAAATTTACTGATGGTTGTGATTTGCGATTATTATTCTAGGAGGAACTTGTGCTTCATGTTTTTTTGTCTCTATAGTTCGACAAACAAAAGTGGAGTGTTTTTTTTGGGCTTAATAATCCTATGTAATTCAGGGATGGCTGGAATTAGCAGGTGCTCGCTATTCGATGGGCGCTTCACGTGTAAACACGGCCTTGCTTAACCTTCAACCTCATTCCGCTGCTACCACATAGAGATTACTCATGACCAAGATGGTACCTTCTTCTCTTTAACCTTAACCACTCATATCTTGAATCATTTGCTCGATTAGTTTTTGTATGGCTCACATAAGGCGCACCCTAAGTATCACATATCTTGAATGATTTTTCGAATTGGTTTTTGTAAGTATCACTTCAGAATGTAGGTATGAATATATTCACGAGACATAACTAAGTAGCCTTTCTGTGAGGATGTTTCTTTTGGTGATCCAATGGCGTGGTATCACCTATATTCGCCTTCCATTTCATGACAAAGGCTAAACGACTTGACCGTAGCAATTAGCCAAACTTGTAAAAAGTAAACAAGTGTATCTTCAGTTCTAAAACATTGTATTCAAAAATTAGATTTTTATTGAAATAGTAGCGTTTTTTTTTTTCAACCATATTGACCCGTTTGACTTATTATACAGAAAAAATGTAATGGACCTGTTTCAACATCACCTGTTTGACTTATTACCAACCCATCCGACCCTCTCATTTTTTCTACCTCTGCCTAAAAGAGATGAAGTAATAATTCTAGTTTCTTACCTCTGCCTAAAAGAGATGAAGTAACAATTTTTGCAAATTTTGATGATATTGCTAATTTATAATTTTTAAATCCATGATATTTTTTGAAGTCTAACTTCTTCGTTTATCATATGGAAGGATTAAACTCCAAGAAAAGTTTTAATTATCGCAACTTTGTGTGAAGTTTTAATGGAAGGATCTGTTATATTTACCGACTACTTATGTAAGGTTTCTTTGTTCATAAAGGAAACCAGGAGAGTTCACCGGAAAGCAGCATTGAATCTATTACTAATGCATCGCCAAGAGAAAGCAACGGATCTGAAATCAATGCATCACCACGTAAAATAGAGAATCCTGTGAGTGAATCAATACGATTCTGAAGTTTGTTTCAACTTCCTTTGTGGCAATAGTAGAAATATAATTTTGCAAGAACAATCATTAGTTTTTAACCAAGAGTTGAAGAATGATGATTTGAGAAGTAACCACTAAGTTGCTATTTTCATTAAACGAAGAGAGTTTTTCTGCTTTTCAAGTATTTAACGATTGTGACTCCTTTGCTCCACCCTTACTATCTTCTTTTTGTATGCAGCTTCAGAAGGAACGAGCAAAGGTACTATCGATGTTTGGGACTTTAGTTTCACCCAAGCTTCGGGCCTCTCAACTTACATTTGAGACAGGTGAATTCAGAAAGCTATTTATAGAAAATTGTCAAACTCCAAGCATAACGATATCTATTATTGTAAATCATTTTTCCTGACTTGTGTTAAAAAGAAATGATTATTTCATTTGTTGTGCAGCGCTGGAAACACTTGTAGAAATAGCAAATGCTCGTTCATCTATTCTTAAATCTTATGAGGCGTTACATAGGGATATGAAAAGCACCAAGCAACGGCATTCACGTGTCGAGAACAAAAATTGATGCTAAACACTCCAGCTTAGACTTCGGATTTTGTTCATCAGATAATGGATCTTGAAATTTTGTGTAATAGTTTATGAAAAAAAGATCTTGGATCGTTTTTGTTTGCAGCAATTGTATTAATATCTGAACTACTAATTTATTCGACTTTAGACAGTTAAGAATTTCTCAGGAAAACACTTTCTCATGATAAAATTGCTTCTGTGACTAGTTTATTACCGATAAGAATCTATAACAAACAAAAGTAGATCATTTTCATATTTCTCTAAGAATATTGTTTTTAACTTAAATTAGTTAACAAATACCTAAAATCTACAGTAACATTCAGATTAATAAATCAAAATATATAGTTCTACATTTGAGCATCACTACCACGACCAGATGAATTTTCCACTAACCATAGACAAGCACATGGACCCACCCTGTTGTGATAGAGTTGGGAGGTCTAGTAACATACTCAAGTTTGTGTCGTCCTGCTCTAAATCTTCATCACAAACAAGTCGCACACCACACTCCTTGAGTTCAACATTATTCTCTTTGAAACAAACTGTAATAAATTCCTTTGCTTCCTCCCAACTCTCTGTTTGCTTTCTATAATGCAACCATATCATATATGGCTCATTCATTCCTATTGGCTTGCCCGCAAAATATTCACTATAGCAGATTGGAAGACTACCTGCTAAAGGAGATCCATCAAAGTTCATTACAGTGTATCCAAAATATGTGCCAGTTTTCTGTCTCTTAAAAACAGCGCAAGTTCCAAATCCCCGACAATTTTCATAATACGAATCTGATGGCAATTCGACCTTTACCTGATTTCCCATACTTTTCTTTGTAAACCACTCTGGGATGCTATTTCCATGATATATTATATCAATACTTTTATTTGTAGAGCGGAAGAATTCACATATGTTTTTCTGGATACCCGCGAACTGAAAGAAAAAAGAAAATTGGTTTGTTGAGCCTTGGGAAGTTATAGATGAGTCGAGACATTGAGTCACCGATGTTGACAATTGGCTATCAATGGCAAGAGTCGTAAACAATTTTGGACAATTGTTTAAATAGGTCATGACTGGGTCTATGGACGATCTCGTAACTGAACATAAGGAGGTGCAATCACGTGCACTAACACTCTCTAGGCTAGGTGGAAGTTCGGGCAACACTTCCAGCTTCTTGCAGCCCTCAAGTTCAAGCCGTAGAAGATTAGAAAGTTGACTCAAACTTCCAGGTAAAATAGTAAAATTGTTCCCTGACAAGAGTAGATACTTTAGACATGATAAGCCTCCAATGGCATCGGGCACTTGTACTAAATTGCAGTAGCTGAAATTCAGAGACTTCAACATATGTAAACCTGCCAATGAAACTGATCTTTGGGGATGTTGTTGTTTAAAAGGAGCAGTGATTGAAGTCCACCATCTAGACCGGATACTCTCATGTTGACCAAACAAAGGAAGTTCTGTAATGGAAGTTCGATCAATATCAAGCTCTGTTAAGCTTTTGATCCTGCCCAAATCTTCAGGAAGTTTTTCCATTTTTAAACAACCTGAGAGAATTAGAATTTGAAGAGAAACCATTTCCACTTTGGAAGGGAAACTCTTAAGGCTTTTGCAGTTCCTCATATTTAAGACAACAAGCTTTTTAAGCATTCCAATAGATGGGTGAATTTTAACCAAGTTCTCACAGCCTTCAAGAGTTAGCTCTTCGAGATTTGCAGTCTCTGAGAAGTCAGGGGTACTTGTTAGGTAACAACAATACCTTAGCTTCATGAATTTCAACCTCATAAAACACTAACAACAAAAACAAAAAGGGCAAGTTTTAGACTCCCTAGTTAGGTGTTAAACAGGAAGTATAACATATGACAAAGTAATTGTATTAGACCTTAGGTGATGTCCAAAGATTTTTTATGTGGCTGTACGACAGGTCGATGGTAACAATGTTTTCCGGATAAAAATCTGAAGGTAAGAACTTCAAAGGCAATCCATGCCAATAAAGCAACCGTAATTTATTGGACAATGAATCCAGTCTTCCAGAGAAGTTTACTGCAAATGGCTGGGAACGTCCTTCGACTTTCGGAAAGCATATTTTTAGGATCCGCAAGTTTTTATATGTGTAAGAGCTTGTCCATCTATGGGAATATTTTGACAGTTTTTCTTTAGCAAGAGGACTAGCACTTCAACTTCTTCTGTTACCTAGATACATATAAACGATCATCATATTGCACTTTCTTTTATTGAATAAAAAATCAATAAAGGCAATTGCTTGTACATATACCTTGTTTACATCAAGTACGTCGTAATCCTCTGATGAAATCCACAATCTTCTGTGATTCTGCCTGAATTCTTCACGTATAATTTCCCTTGCCATGCTTTGAATCAATTCATGCATTTGAAGACGACTCTTATTAGGCACTTATCAGCTAGAACTTCAATGATTGCATTTGCAGATGAATGACTGCTGTCTAGTACACTTGCAGCAAAATCTTTATTTTCCCCAATGAAGGCACATGCAATGTCAAGAAACATTCTTTTCTGATCAGATGCCAAGAGATCAAAACTTGGTCGAAGTTTTTGTACTATCTCTGAATTAGGATATGTTTGGAGTCTATCCAACTCGCTTTTCCAAACATACACCGACTTATCATACAATAGTCGACCAAAAACTTTGAGAGCCAAAGGGTGACCTTGCAAATATTTCACAATTTGGGAAGCAAATTTTTCGAAATCATCTGTAGGATGCCTTTCCCCAAACGCATTTAAACTAAAGAGCTCAAGAGCTTTATAATAATCCAAAGTCTCCATATCATAAATTCCATCCACTTTATGAGACCTTATCAATTGTTTGTCTTTAATTACCAGTGAAAATAATAAGACTTACAGGGAAAAACCAATCAGGTGAACCTGCTAGTGCTTCTAACTGGCCCACATTATTCACGTCATCCAAAACAAGCAGGATTTGCTTACATGCCATCCTTCGCTTTATTGCCATAGTTCCTTCCCCAACACTTGATATCTTTAGATCTTCGGTTTTTAGGATCTTACCTATCATTTGCATCTGGATTTCAGTTTGGCCTTGTCGTTTTTCGACTCCTTGGACATCATCACAAAAGCAACTTGCCTCAAAGTGAGTATGCATCGAGTTATAAATAGCTTTGGCAAGAGTAGTTTTTCCTATCCCGCTCATACCACATATTCCAATCATGTTAACCTTATCTGACCCAACAAAGCGTGACAGGTTTAATTTATCTAAAAGGATATGTACTCCTACAAGGTTCTCACCAACATGCAAGGGTCCATCATGTAACATTTTGAAGATGTCATTGGAGATGTTATGGATGAACTTGGACTCGAACCTGTTGAAAAAATAGTACAAGATTAATTACTTGGAAGAAAGAAACATGCAAACAAAAAACAAAATACACAAGTTAAAAAATTTACCCATTTGTCATGTCCTGGAGATCCCATCCAGACAAATCAGCTGCCATGGATAAAGCTTTTCTCCATTTATCCGCCTCTGTTTTATTTGAAACTTCGTGGTTAATGAATGCTTCGGCATAACTCCTTTTTTGTTTCCTCACAACATCAGGCTTGGCATCATAAAAGATAATCCGAACCTCGTGTTTTGGGCTTTCCATCAGCTTGCACTCAAGTATTTTGACAAGTTCCTTCAGACACCGTGTTGAAGAAGCGTAATTTTTGGAGAAAATAACTATCAAAAACCTCGATTCTTCAATGGCTTTGTATAGATGTGAAGATATCTCTTCTCCTTTAGGCAACTCTCTATCATCTTTAAAAGCATGAATTCCTTTTTGCTTAAAATCATTGAACAGATGGTCCATAAAACTTTTGCGAATATCTTCACCTCTAAAACTTACAAAAACATCATATTTCCACCGATGAGGAATGGATGTAGTAGCCATTATCAATGATGAGATCTAGCTGCGCACACAAGTAAAGTTGATCAGAAAGAGTAGGCATTAGCAATAATAAGTACCAAGAATTCATGACTAAGAGCATGTAAACACCATCACATGATATGCTGATGAGTCAAATTATTCTCCTTCAAATTGTCCAATCTCCACAATATAGAAAATCTGCATTTCCTGATTTAATATATGTTACCATGTGTATTATACTACAAAAATATCATAAGTTCGTGTTTTCTATGTTTTGTGGAAAATTCAATCCGATTCTTTTTTACAAAACTGAAAATAGAAAAGAGTGGTGTTATTTAGACCTAAAACACATGCCTAAATACATGTCTAATGCATAAATCACTTCTCTCTCCAAATACCCACCAGTTATTTTTTCAATTCAACCGATCAAATCATTTGGTACATAAATAGTCATGATTATTAGACATAACAATTATTTTTCAATAGAAAATTAAGAAAACGCACCCAAAATGTGTGATTTTCATTGATATCTTAATCCAAAACTTGGCAAGAATATTCAGCAAAAGCCTCTCTCAATAAGTATAATTATTGGCTAATGATTTGCACACTCTAAAAATTTATTTGCACATTCATATATAAAAGCAGTTAAGTAGAATGTTACAAGTATTTAATACACAAAATCAATCCTCAAAGTGTGCAAATCAATTCCCATATTATTCTATGTGATTGGAAATTATTTTTAAGTTTAAGGGATTAAACAAAATTTACAACAGAATATGATTCCTAGTATAGAAATGAGCTAACAAGCAAGCCAAGCGGATACAATAATAAACAAATGAACAGTGTAAAGATAGGAGAGGACTTACAATTCTTTGAATGGTCAGGGATGCAAAGAGTGGATATGAACAATGCAACGTTATGATGATTCTTTTCACCATACACTTCTAGCTCAAGTTAGATATTTAAACGAGAGTAGACTTCAAGTCTCAAAAACATACACTTCGAGTCATCCAATTTACATGAGTTGCAACTTCAGTTTTTAGAAATTAAATGTGCGTTTAATTGTAGAAAAATTTAGTTAGTTTTCTATTTCAATTTTTTTAGAAACAGGATAGAGTTTTCATCTCTAGAAATGTGCTATAAATTTAGAGAACTCGCTTAGATATTTATTTTTTTAGAAAAAAAAATGTAAAGGGATGTAAAAGAATGAAATGCAAAATATAAGAAAGAGTAAATAGCTCTTTCCTAAATTCTAGTTATAATTTTTTTTTTAAAAAGAAGAAGAAAAAAAGAGATTTTCATTCTTTTAGGAAAAAACTTCAAAAATATGTGTTTTAATGGATTTTTAGATTTTTGAGTTTGCAATAAAAAATTTCATGAAAAGAATAGAGTATTTTCACCAAATAAACACACTAACATTCAGATTTTTCGTTATACTGATTATATATAGAATGGCAAAATGGTCGGTTATAACAAAATCAAAGGATTTGTTTAGCTTGAATGGTGCAATAATGGGCAATAGGATAATAAATAGTATGAGTTTGTATGCTCTTGACTTTGTATATCCTTTAGTCTTACCAATAATAAATGCCACCATAGAAAAGAATAAAGAAAACAAAGTCTTCAACTTTGACATTACTCATTACGTTTACCACTAATTTCATGCAAATCCATATATCATGTGCTAGTGGATATAGAATAGTAACCAGACATAGTTAGTAGAACACACGATGAATATAACTGCTTATGTAACTAGTTTATTACCAGTAAAAATGTTTAAACTTTAGCGTACATTATTTTACAATAAGCATCTAACAATCAAAACCAAGTATTTACCGTAATCGCAATCCAAACAAGAATTTCTAGTCAAAGTTATACCAAAGAAATATCATAAAGTTCTCATCCAATGGAATCAAAGACAAGAAAGTAATACAGACACAAACTATCAAGTCGGTAGAAGAAAAAAAAATACATGGTAATCCGATACTCATCATATCCTTCATGAATACAATTACCATCTTCATAGTATAATAACACCACCAAAATAAATAAATAAATGCCAATTTATCAGTTTCGTGTTGGTTGTATAACAGTACCAGTATGGTGAAGATAATCAATAGTAAACAATATACCAAATAATGGTTACCAGATATCACTTGGGATCGTGTTATGTAACATATTGGATTTCACTAACGCATCAAACATAACAAATATGGGCGTATGAATATATGGTTTTTAGAGAGAGAAAGTAGAGTGTTCTAGAGAGATAAAACAAGTGAAAGGTTAGATTACTCAATGAACATCCAACCCTCTCCCTTGTGGGGAGAGGGCTATTTATACATAGAAGCACGCCCTCCTTCGGGCTGTGGATCAGACATACAATGGGTAAAGACCCGTCCTTCCTCCACAGTATTGCACTAGACTAAACTATGCTAATAGCTAACTAACAAATAACGTAATTAACGATATGTCTACGAGCTAAATTATGCTAGATTATACTTGGGGTGACCGATGCTTCACTATAGAATTTCCAATTCCTAACAATCTCCCCCTAAGGGAGGTCACCCCATGATGTACATTTCTCATCCTAGCATTCAATTTAATCGTAGACTTCAATTCATCAAAATATTCAATCTTTGAGCTTTAGTGGTGATTTCATCAAAGTCCAACTACTTTGTACATTAAGTGGAGGTTATAGAGCTGATCTACATTTTGATGACCTTCGAGCTTTATTTGAGATCATCAGTCACAGTTGTTCTCAGCATCACCCTTTGTTGTGTTACCCGCATATGATGTTGTGACAAATGGACCGACATGCTCACATTCTGGATCATGATGTCTTCTTATCAGAGTAGCGGAAGCTTTAGTTGATTCATGATATTTGCAGCAGCGTAGCAGAAGCATGGAGTGTAAATATCAGAGTTGTTGATGCACTTATCATGATTTAGAAGTGAATGTGTTGTGTGAGACATGCGGCAATGGATTGACCTCTCAATTCTGATCAGCTGCAAACGTCGGGTGTACCTGCATACAACAGTTAGCAATAAAGTGCACGAAAGTGTCTTTGATCACTTTCGTTGAATTGAGGTACACGGCCCACGGTTCCCCATTGATCGGTACAAGTACTGCATGTGATCAGGTAAAATTCCTAAGAATCTCCTTGACAGGGTTTCGCAGCTGTTCTAGCTGTTGTCAAACCGGAACGTCTCAAAGAAGACAACACGGAGTGAGTGAACCAGCGAATTTGAAATTCACAGATTGATGAAAAGAGATTTGAAAAACAATCGTGTACTGCTCAAAATAAAGTGTTTTTGCAATACAACGAAGGTTTTAAGGAAAATCAATTATCAATCATAGACACCTTTTATTTTGAAATATTAATACACAGTCGATGAGTTAGAGAAACGAGTTTTAAGCACAGCGACCGGTTTTTCAAAGGTATCCGTCAATCCATAACCTGATGAATCATTTTGAATCGCCCCATTGTTTCTGTTCAGTTATCACATGGTTGATCTATTGGATAGATCTTACATGACACCTACTAAGAGCTTGTTTGATGTTGGCTCTAGAAGGCTTTCCATCTTCATTGTGAATATGTTTGCATATCACTCAGATGTTCTGGCAATACCACAAGGATAATGCGTAGGACTCATAAGATATAATCTCACTTTCCACATTGTGTGAAACAGTGAGTCTTCATTAATTGTGTTCTTAATGAGATTTATTGATGATCTCGTGGCTCTAGACTCAATTGTACATATTTGGTTCCTATGCCGGAGACTAGGGAAGGGTCTCCTTCTTCAATATCAACCATCTCTAAGAGAAAGTCGATAGATAATGTAGGTTCCTCGTGAGAATAAAACAAGTCCTTTTAAGAGGAACTTGAGTAGCTTGAGAAGATGTAGTACAGTGCGTCACTGGGTCCATGACGTCTTGTCTTCAATACCGGTGTTACCTAGGTAACAGCCAGTAGCATATGAATTGAACCCGGTTTCTGCCCTAACGTTGAAATAATGGAGGGCTATTTCTTTTCACCCTTTTCACATTTATTTCTTTTTCATTCTTCAACCCCTTCTGTGCTTACTGAGACTTCATTACTAGAACCTTGTTGGGTTTATTCCAGTTCTAGCTCTATCTCAGTCTGCACTCTTCCCATTTCTCACTTTTCTCATTTTTTTTCATCATACCTAAGGACTCTACACTATCTAGTGGATTGTCCCGGGGTAGATCCCTCCGGCTCTGGCGGGATCGTGGGAATGAATACCTAACCTAACCATCCTTATATCACCATACATAAAATAAATTTGGTTGGTCTTTTTGGTATTGTTCATCAGCCATTGGAACCAATTGAAAACCATTTGAAGATCAATCCAGGTACTTGTGATATATTATCAAAGCATTTTTGTACCTGAATTGTTTTTGATATTTTAGAAAAAGGCTCCCCCTCAACATGTGCATCGTATGTTTGAAATCATTTTGGCACATGGAGGCAAGAGGACTTGAAAATCTCAGATTTAAGAATGAAAGATTCCATTCTTTGATCAACAATTTCTAAAAGATATCAACATCACTTTCTCGATCAAAGTTAGTATTTTTCATACTTTGTTAAAGATATTTTTGGGAAATGATGAGCTTTTCAAAAGAGTTGCTCCCCCTCAACTTGTGCATATAATTTTTGAATTATTTTTGCACAAAGAGGAAAGAGTTCTTAGAAGCACTTTCACGATCATATAGCCATGCGGAAACCATTAGAAAATCAATCAAGGTATTTTATGTTAAAACATGGAAATCTTTGTACCTTGAAAGTTTATTTTCCTTTTGAAATGCTCCCCCTCAATATATGCTTCGAGATTCGAAAAGAGTTTAGCACATATTAGAGAGCAGTATGCACTTTGAGACAAAATTGGTCACCTTTTATCAGATTTCATATTTATATCACATTTTCTCACCCGATCAAAAATTTCAAATCCTTTGAGATTTTAGATATCAAGTGATTTAAATATGTAAGAAACAAAACTTGTTGGAGAAAAATGTGTGAGGTTTTATTTGATCTGAAGTGGACTACTCCAAAGTTCCCTTTTAGACAAAAAGGGAACACCAATCCATAACCTACCACTACAATATACATTGTAGTTATAATTGTTCATAGTACAATCACCACATTACATAGATCTTAATACATAACAAAACTATTGCAGAAAGATGTCTTCATTCAGTTCTTTGCAGTAGCTTGTAATGACCATCACGTAATCTACCACCCATAAAACTTTCAAGGCTGCGGAAGATCTTTCTCGTCTTAAGTCTTCGTCTGATCGCAGCAACGAACTCTTCACACCTCTTCAAATCCTGTCCAGAATTTTGTTTTGTTCCACGACGTCAAGTCATTTTTGATTTCCTTCACCCTTGAGTCCAATTCTTTTTCTACCATCTTGAGTGTACCATCACTGAACTTGTATAGCTCGCACAATCTCATTAGCATTCTTGACCCGTATCTATCGGTAAAGAGGACTGCTCTAGGGGAGTCAATCACTATATAGTCGTGACGAAATTCATGTCCTTTGGCTTCCCATTGAGGTCTTGTAAGATTGACCTGAGTCTGGTAGCTTTCCATGCCAAGTTGAAAATCACCAACTCTTTGTCGAATGACTAAACCCCTGATCCAAAGGTTGACAGCAGCAGAGAGAGCCTTCTTTTCACGAATAGGTAAATGGTCTAGATGTCCTTGGAGGTTCAGAAGATAGAGATCTTCAAAGTCATTTGGCAGCAAATGTTTGAAGTCGTTTTCTTCTATAACATGAACTTTCAAGTATGCTCTTCGAAGAAAAATCTTCTTCAGGTAATCATAGCCATAGATTGAGAAGATCTCTACACTGACAACACTTAGAATACGCAGCTTGGATCGAACAGCTTTGCATCTCTTTTCAGCTCCATGTTTATCAATGTAGAATTTCTTCTTCTTGAACCACCAACGAGAAATGCCATATGATGCAGCAATGTCATACACTTGTTCTTTGTCTGTCCAGAATTGATCCAGTACCATCTGTTCAAGACCCTGATCTGTGTAGGTAGCAGCTTTCATCTTAGAAATCGATAAAGATGGTCTTCTTTCAGTAGTTCGAGCACGTAGATAATCCAGGTCATGGTTGAAGAAGAACTCTGATTGAATAGTCATTTGTCCAGGTTTACCACCGAGAGTAAGAGGGTTGTTCACATCAAACCGATTGATCTGCTCACTAACTTGATCATTCAGCATTTTATGGCATTCTTCCATCTGGTATTGAAGCTGATTAGCATCCAAGTGGAAGACTTTGACGATTTCAAACGCTGGGCCTTCAAGATCTTTAGGAGTGATTGACAAAATTCCCTTCTTCTCACCAAACCACTTCATAAAACTTCCCATATCCCCTGTGAAGTGAAGAAGAGAGTCTTTGGCTGGAGCTTCATAGTTGGAAATAATGGTTGTAGCCCAATTGTTGTCAGGGATTATTGAATCAGACTCAGGAATGAACCATGAAGGTTCAGGAGTTTGAGGTTTATCTTTGGTGAGCCAGCTTTGAGTCATATCCTTTGAAGAAGCAACTCTAGAGGTTTTAACGCGTTCACCCAAAATGTATGCATCAAACCAATCCTCATCTTCAGAAGGCTTAGGGATATGTTTGGTGGATGCATCATCATCATCGGATTCTGACTCTGGCATGACATAAGACTCTTCATTTAGTACTTGGTCTTTCGGGATAGTGGAGAAAGTGGGTGTAAACCTGAATCAACCGTGGTCCATGCCGTAGACATCTTCTGAGTACCTTGACCACCGGATGAACTGGTTTGATTAGAGGGTTTTGGTTAAGATGTTGGTGGATTTGTCATCGTAGTTGTGGTTGTGCCAGAGGATCCACCAGTACCAGAAGCTCCAGCTCCACCAGTTGGAGGAGGAGGAGGAGGAGGTGGAGAATTAGGACCTTTACGCAACGTCTCCAACACCAAAGTCCTCCTTTTCTTCTTTGCCTCTCTTTCTTGAATGTCTTCCAGATACTTTAAATGATTATCGTGCTTTATCGATTCTTCGAGAGCCTCGAATAACTTCTTATGGACCTCATCTTGATGCTCGTTAGCTTCATACATTTTATCCGAAAGGAAAACTCTTATATCTGAAATGGGTAAGTCTTTAAATCGTTGAAGCAGTGGAGCTTGCATTTCCCATTCTACAGCATCTTTAACTTCGCCTTCAATGGCGTCTGCAACACCTTCATCGAAGTTAAGGTTCTCCAGCTTGGAGACACGACGCTCGAGGACGTTGATAGATTTAGGCAGATGCCTCTCAAGAGCTTCAATTCGTTTCACTGCCTTGTCGAGCAATTGATCAGATGTCAAGATTAGAGGTGGCGACTCCGGTGGAGTGTCCGTGTCATTAATTGTGACAACTGGTCCAGGTGATGGATCATCAGCTGGTTTGGGTGGTGGAAGTGCGGTTGTTAGAGCAGGTTTGGGTGGTGGAAGTGCGGTTGTTAGAGCAGGTGCAGACATTGGAGGGATGGTTGATGTGTCTTGCTGGATGTTGACCGTGTACATAGACTCGGCTTCCTCTTTCTCATCATTTTGCTTATTAGTCTCGGTGTCTGAGGGTTTGTCATTCAAAAAATGATAACCAAATGAGAAGTCAGCATCTAGATTCTTAAGTGAGGATAGAGATCCCGTGGACATGTTTGTTTCTTCTAGGTGCCTGTGTTCTTCAGATCTTGGCTCAAGGATCTCCTGTGGGTCTTTCAGCAGCTAATTTTCTTCATTTTCTGTTTCAAGCATTGGAACCTCCTCAGTAAAAGATGTTGTATCCTGACTTTCTGACTGAGTATGACTGGAAGAAGGGGTTTCAACAGGTGTTTCTGGCACATCTTTTTCCACTCCAGAATGTGCTTGTACTGAGGATGATTCAACATCTCTTTTCTTAAGAACAAATTGGGTAGTTGTTATTGGAGGTGGAGAAGAGATGGTCAGAAGCATATGAGCGGCTTGTTCTGCTTCAACTCCAGCAATCCCTTTGCCTTTGTTTTGTGTAGCCGGTGTGGTTTGTTGTGGTGCTGATACTGGTTCTTGTATCACAACTCCTCCTACTGATGGTCTCTGAGGCAAGTTTAGGGAATCCAGGCTTTGTTGAATCCCTTGTTGTAGTGCGGTCTCATCTTCATCCATTAAACTCATTTGTCTCTCAGTATCCTTGGAACCTTCATCTTTTCCTTTTCTGGCTTCTCTCTTTCTCTTCTTTGGAAGGGCGGCATATGAGGTTTTTGAGGATGATTTAGTGCTAGAAGTAGACTTTGCAGACTTGGGTTGTGAGGGATCAGGAGTGTCATCAACATTGGATCTGGATGCCCTTTTCTTGTATTTTCTGAAGTAGTCAGTCTTCTTAATATCATCTGTGAGAAGAGCATCAGGAATTGGCATTCCAAAGATCTCTTTATTAACACCTCTGGCAACATATTTGAGGTTACCAAGTACAAATTCTTCACTAGCTTTATGGAGGACTGACTAACTCCTTGGATTAAAATGATGAGTCTGTTGCAAGAACTGAATGATAAGCTTCGAGAATCTTATGCTAGGAATTACAAGTTTGTGCACTTTCTTTCTTCCTTGGGCTTGATTCTGAACATTTGTTCTGTCTGTGATGAAAGTGTGCATAGACAACGAGAATTCTTCCTAAATACATTCCGTGATATCAATATTCACCCATTTGATGAGTCCCCACAAGATTTGCATAATAGGTGTCCTCAATTTATCGAACCCTGAGGTTTTGCCAGATAAGCATAGGTTGAGAATAGTAGCAATGGCTCTCCAAGGTTGATACATGTGCCCGGTGATGATATCTGAAGCCCTTGTTACGTTAACTTGATAACCCAATTCATTTAGAAAGTCTATTAGTTCTTCCGCAGTAGGTGGAGGGACAGATTGTTTAGTAGGGTCACATGGTGTGATTCCTAGGGCCTTATTGAGAATGTCAGAGGTGATTTCATATCCCTTATCATCAAGCTTACAAGAATAAGGGGCTGTGATCTTGTCCCATGTAATGGTGTTCTAAAATTGTTGTAGGTAAATGGAAAGGATCGTGCATTGCTTGGTCAAGGCACTAAAGAAATTAGTGTTTTTCAGAATATCAATGGCAACCCTGAAGATTGGATTTGGTTGTGTTCTTTCCATGTCCACATAGCAGTTGCTCTTGCCTATCTCAATCCATTTATCTTCTGGAAAAATTTCGTTGTCTGTAAGAACTGTGGGTGGAGTAGAGGTAGCAAGGTTCTCGAAAGAGGTTGTGTCTGCCATTGAAATTCTGTAGAAACACACATACAACAACAGTATTCGAGAGCATGTTAGGATAGAGATGGTTAGCTAATAAACCTTAATGCAACCTCATGTTATAAGCACAATGAGTAGCATACATGACAGATTAACTAGAAGCAGATTGACATATTCAGAAAAACTAGGTTATGTTGCTTTAGTAATTCTCAGAGTAACAAGTTCACTTTGACAAGGTTTTCAAGAGACAAGTTGCTTATGTTTAACTTGTTAAAAACAAATTGCTTTAATAGTTCAAAAGAGACAACTCGCTTTAATCGGGATTTCATGAGACAAGTCGCTATAATGGAAATGTTATAACAAGTCGCTTAAACAATTTTTCAAAACAAATTGCCTCAAGTGAAACCAGTGACAAATCGCCTTGATGAAAATGTTATATCAAGTCGCGTTAGTCAACTTGTCAAGACAAGTCACTATAAGAGAAAAACAGGGATAAGTTGCTATGAGACAATCATGAACACCTATTGTAAAACAAGTTGCTATCAAGAATGTCCAACATATTTACAACTCGCCATTATGAAAGTATATACCAAGTCGCCACCAAGAACAACATATAGAATGACAAGTCACCATCAAGAACGTATATATCAAATCACAACCAAGAACAACCTATTGTAACATCAAGTCGCCATCAAGAACGAGTGAGGACATAAACCTATAACATCAATCCAACACTCATATACAACTCCGAAAAATGCACAACCAAAACACTGCTACGATCAAATACAACCACGACGCAAGCATAACAATAAACATATAACATCAATCCAACAAACTCATAAGAATATTACAAAAATACGCGCAAGGACGACCATTTAAACACACAAATGTACCATCAAGTCTAATCCAGCGAACCCTAACTACAACCTAATCAACATTACACACCACCATTACAAACCACAAACTAACCTAGAAAGGAATTTATTGTTGCAGAAGAATCAGTTGGTGGGATCTGTTAAAGGAGGTGCATTAGAGAAGGTTTTAGTCATAAAAGATTCGAAACAAAAACATTAAAATCAACTTACCACACATAAATTGCTACAGAAACAGTCACGAGAGAGAGAGAGAGAGAGAGAGAGAGAGAGAGAGAGAGAGAGAGAGAGAGAGAGAGAGAGAGAAGTATTTGGGATTTTGAAATTATATCAAGTGTGACAAGTCGCTAGGGCTTAAGTACTGTTTTCAAGTTTCACCAATTGACACATTCAGTCCCTTGAATTTGGGCTTATAGAGACAACTCGCTAGCTAGAGGTTATGAAATGTGAGACAAGTTGCTACACCCTAATTGAGGCAAATCTCTACACCTGATAGAGACAAGTCGCTACACTTTTAAGAACCATTCTCAATTTTCACTAAATGACACATTTGGTCCTTGTGTTATGATTAATGGAGACAAGTCGCTACCTATCTTAGTATCACACATAGATTTATACTACTGACACTTTCAGCCCTTGTACTTAACAAATTGCATGCAGATACGGTGGATAAGTGAAATTCATGTAAAGAATATGACAAGTGCCATATACGACATAACATGGATAAGCCATCTAGCACAGTGTATATAAAGAACCATGACTTAGTCATTCCATGTAAAGAAACATGCATCAGCAAACAAGCAAGCACATTACATATAACAAACAATGATGCAGAGACAAGTTTGAAAAATTCTCCCCCTCAATCAATGTCACAAATTAAGAGTGAGTGAACATTGATTGAAATACAACCCCCCCGTTTTAAAATAGAATATATCATCTGTTCGAACATCATCTAAGGACCCGTATCATTATTGAATGACATTTCTAGGACCATAGATGTTATCGATAACAAGAGATTCATATGTTATTAGATTTTGGGTAAAGATTTTGTTTTAAAGATTTTTTTAAATACAAATGAAAGGTTAATTTGTACACGGATTAATGAGAACGAGTCTTGATTCAAGTCGAACAGGAGTCAAAGTACGAGGTACATCAATTCTGACAAGCTACAATTCCTGAGTGAGCAGTTTTCATTTCTGTTGGAAACCAGGTCATGATGTTCATGATTGAATTGAGCATTGCACCTGAAAAAGACTAAGGACACTTTGCACTAATAGCACATGTAGTATTGCAAATAGATGAGTTAGTGACAGGTGTATCCACATTTTTGGATGTTGTACTGTCAGGTCTACGAGTATCATTAATAGAAATCCCTTTAAGTTCAATATTATTGAAGATTTTTCCTGTGGGCATCCACTTAAGACAAGATCTAGGTGTGTAAGCCCGTTTGGATCCTGTAAACATAAATAATCTACCAGTAGGAATCCACTAAAAACTATTGCTAGTAGATTTAGATGTTGCCATTTCCCTGTTTTGAACATTGGTCCTTTTGTAGTTTGTTTGTTTCTTGGGGGATTGATCAGCCATTTGATGCTTCTTATATGAACTAGATGATCTCCTTATATTCCTGATCTTAGAGCTTTGAACATTAAGCTAAGGATTGTTACTCATCATATTGGAATGAATTAGTGAAGTGACTGGTTTTGACAAACCAATATTCTCATCAACTTGGGAGGCAAGCTTAGATTTTGATGTTTTAAATCTTTTTGTTTTAAATGCATTGGGCTGCCTAACTACAACTCGTTCTGTTTTATTAGGTATAATTGGCTTACCCAAGGTCGATGGTTTTGCAAACTTAGTGTTCACTCTATTTCCAATAGTTTTCCTAAGCTCATTTTTTAGGGCAAAAATGTTGAAGCTCTTATCCTGAATTTGGGCTTTGAGGGCATCAATGTCTGCCAACAAGGAGTTATTTTGATATATCAGATTAGAATTGTTCTCTAATAAGTTCTTTCTCAAAGACTCATTTTCCCTTAATAGCGTGGTCACACATAGAGCCAATTCATCATTCATAGATTTAAGCGGATCACTCACCTCATAGTGAAGATTGTTCATCCCTATATTACATTTCTTATGCAGATCTGAGAGTTGTATTTTCAGATTACATATGGTTGAGTCTTTGTCCTGAATCTGGGTTTTTAACTGGTTAATTTCAAAAAATTCTTGAAATTCTGGGAATTTTGGATTTATACAAGGTTTTGTAGCAAGGAAACTTTCTTATTTTTGTTGCATTGCAATTTCTAAGGAAATGCAATGTTTTTCAAGGATTGAGTATTTGTTTGAAAGTTCATCAAAAACCCTTTTTTCAACTATTTCATTTGTTTTAAAAATTCTAGACTCAGTCTCAACCACGAAACATTTTCCAACCTTATGTTTGGAATAAGGATCATTTTGTTTAGGTACATTAGCAGATGCATTATATTGATTAGTTAAGGGTACCTCATCACATGACACCTTTTCATTTGTCAGTCTGATATCTGCATTCACATCATGCATAACAAGAGTCACTGACCTGCTGGCTATTTCAAGCTTACTTGACTCTGAGCCTATGTATTCAGTGTAGCCGTTTTCATCATCCTTTGTTGTATCTGATATTCTGCGTTCAGCATCACCCGATCTTTCAACTGAAACATTACCCGACTTACCACAACTTTCACTTAATTTCAACTGACACTCATTCAAATTATCATCCTCTTGAGCAGCTTCCATAATGTACATTTCCACATTATCCATAAGTTGAATAAATGTATTGATGAACTCATGAATTTCCATTCCAGTATGGTTTTTGAAAGAAATTCCAGTCACGTGTTGATCGAAGTCTGCGGAATATTCCCCATTGATGAATGGCTGAAGTTGGTTGTGGATTACCTGAAGTGCAGCTTTGGAATCATTCTTTAATACATTCCTTTTGGTAATTTGAAGCTTCAGTTGTTCTAAGTTCAACAGCAAGGATCTTGTCAATGTAGGTAAGTCCTGGCGGAAGAGAGAACTACATGTTCGATCCCCGGTTGTTGATAATAGATGTATGAGGTGCAGATGGAGAAGTTGATAGGGCTCAATGCTGCATTCCATTTGCTTTGCATGATGTATCATTAACAAGTGTGATTCATTGATATTTGACTCAGAATGTGAGATGTTTTGATCATAATTTGCTGAATCAATCATGGTTAAACTTTCTGAGTAGCAAACAGTTTCTTTGTTCTGTGAGGTATCATAGAGTTCGAGCACTTTGGATATTAAAGGGTCAGTGGTGTATGTCATTGTGTTGATGGATATTAGGCACAAGTCGCTTGCATTAATTCACCAAGTCGCTAAATATCATGGAGACAAGTCGCTTCACACACAAATCGCTAGATATTCAAGTCACAAATCGCTATAAGTACAAGTTATAACTTGCTAAGTAGGCAAGTCACTAAGGAACAACTTGCTAGACAAAATAGTACAACTACTACTTTGTCCTTTTTGTCGTTTTGTCACAAGAGACAAGTCGCTAGAGCACAAGTCACTACTCACAACAAAGTCAAGTCGCTGAAGATCGTAAAGACAAGTCGCTAGCCGAATTGGTACAACCACTACTTTGTACTATTTTTCTCTTTGTCTCAAAAGACAAGTCACTAGTGCTCAAGTCGCTACCACAACAACGACAAGTCGCTGAGTAATATATATACAAGTCGCTACTAAGAACACTATTCTGAGACTCAAGTCGCTAGCTAGAGAGGTTCAAAAACAACACTTTTCAATCCAAAACTAACCCAACCACACTGATTCAAGCCTTCCAAATCAAAACCCAAGCACTTACAATGATTTTAAACACAAAAGTACACTCAAAATCTAAACTTTAACACAAGAAATGATCCAAATGATGCAAATACCGCTAAACTTTTTCAAACCCAAAAACCATATAAAGCCACTAGAAATCCAAGAACATATAAAAGAGATGATCAAACCATGGCTCTTGATACCATTTGTAACATATTGGATTTCACTAACGCATCAAACATAACAAATATGGGCGTATGAATATATGGTTTTTTGAGAGAGAAAGTGGAGTGTTCTAGAGAGATAAAACAAGTGAAAGGTTAGATTACTCAATGAACATCCAACCCTCTCCCTTGTGGGGAGAGGGCTATTAATACATAGAAGCACGCCCTCCTTCGGGCTGTGGATCAGGCATACAATGGGTAAAGACCCGTCTTTCCTCCACGGTGTTGCACTAGACTAAACTATGCTAATAACTAACTAACAAATAACGTAATTAACGATATGTCTATGAGCTAACTTATGCTAGATTATATTTGGGGTGACTGATGCTTCACTATAGAATTTCCAATTCCTGACATGTTATAACTTTCCAAAGTAAATTATTCGACCCTAATTCCTGGGTATCACGATATCTATTTGGTATACGACCAAATGTTTGTTACTGAATTATGCACAAATCAATAACCTTTGCGCATCCAAGTATTCAACTTTTTTATTTATTTTTATTTTTTTTATTATTTTATGTTTTTGTATATCTCCATGGAGGTGTTATGATCTCTATTTATAGTAGAGATTACTCAAACATAGTCAATGGAATTATGAGTGATTAACTGCCCATTAATCACCACATAATTGCCTTAATAATTGTAGGGATTAGCAGTTACGCGACCAATTAAACGTGGTCATTAATATGGCTATAATTGCCCTTGAATCGGTCAAAACCAATACAAGTTAGTTATGATTCAGTCCTAGCTTGTTGTCACACTCGCTGATGAGCTTGCCCCTGATGGGGTTGGGTTTGCTATGATGGAATGGAAAGCTTGGAAAGGCAATGAGGGTGTTTTCTCTTGTTTGTTAGGCACAGAGAATGGAATTGATGAATTAAAATGTCATTCTCTTTCAACCAAATTGATTCTTTAAAAAAGTGAAGAATACAAAGAATGGGCAAATTAAACACAACTCATTCTCTAGTTTCAATTTAGGCGAGAATGAGGGATGTTACAAAAAAGTGGGGCTATAAAATAGAAACACACATGTTTTGCACATGCTGTCACAATTGGGGGTAATAGATGAAACACTAGCAACCTTTTCATTCTGGCAATATAAAGTTCTCATATGATCTTCTTCTCCGGCTAGCTTTCATAGCCGACTCCGTCACTGTTAGCGGAATGACTATCGTGTGATATCATTACCCTGTTGGGTTCTCATCTCCGTTTCATTATTGATTTAAAAGTATGATTTTGTACATCTCAACATTCAAACGGACATACATACAAAACATATTTATGGAACAATTATTGGTTTACGTTGTGATGTTCGTCATTGATGGTGGTCAACTGGTAATATTGCCATACATGGTGCTACTCATAAGTCATAACCTTGGGCTTCGTGAATTAAACAGCATAAGGATTAACATTGCTATTGTAAACATGGTTTGTCATTATAAAAATAATTATCGTTAATGATTTTGGCTGCTTCCTTTTTGGATGGGGTACTATCACTGAATTGTAGATGTGTTTGTTGTAATATGTGTTTGTTGAGAGTGTAATGATCTTTGTTTGTATGTTGCTTGTTGTACATAGTGTAATGATATTTGTTTATATGTATACTAGCTTCATAGCATGCCCGGATGGGCGGGCTAGCTTCTCAAGAATACTTGACGAAGTTTAGATGTACATAAATAAATATTTAATGACGGCAAATATCTTAAACACAAAAATTATAATAAAAAAGAGAGTTCATATTTTATATGTAAAAAGAAGTATGAAAAGTATGAGAAAATGTAAATTACATGGTACTTATTCATAGAAAAAAATAAAACTTCTTTGTACACGATTGTTGTATACTCTATGTATTCGTCGTCTTTGTCTAAAGAAAGAACCTTCAAACTTATAAACTATAAGTAACCAATTTTTTAGTGTAAATGTATGTAAAGCAGTCGTAAAATGATAAGAAAAATATAATAAAACTACAATATGAAAGTAGCCAAGTTTGTCGCAAACATAGAATCTTTAATCCTTTTAAGCTTTTTGACCGGTGAAACGATGAAACAGAAATGTCTGCGGAAAAGACCGGCCGTTGTAAAAACAACCCCTTGGCTTCCCAACAAAATGTAGATGTGGTCCCACCTTTGGCTGATTTTAGTTCAACGTCCTCCAAATATAACTTTTCATAAGGGGAAACGTCGCTGCAAGCAAATCTTATGGCTTACTTAATAGCTAAAGTCCTTTAATATTCACATATGATATGTTATTCACATTAACAACACAAGTCTACATATTTATGAAATGCAACTTTTAGCATATAACATATATCCAATCATATTGTGGGCAACATACGTAATTATTAGTTTGTTAGATTTCATTGAAAAGGCACCAACAAAATGACTTACTTGAGGTGGTTGTTTGGCATTGTGTTTATAAAATATTACTCCGTATCTGATGATCGCATTTCATGTCACGGTCTTTAAAAAATAAAACTCGGCTGTTTGGGCATTGTGAAACTGATTGTGATCATTTGACCATTTAGGGCCAACTTTCAATAATCAGTTTAGACTTTAGTGTTTAAAAGTAACAGCAACACTGAGACTTAAGCCATGGTGGCAGAACTTTCAGATTCTCTTTCAGTAGGTTTATCTACATTTTCTTCAGCCAAAATGTCAGAACTGACCTGGTGAAAATTCTCCACAGCACCACTCCATGGGTTGGATACATTTATGGAGCCTACGGATGTTGAAATATCAACTTCATACTAATCAAACAGCAGGTATCTAATGACATATTTCACTTATACGATTAGTTTTTGTCGTAAAGAGCATGTTTTAGGGGGTGTTTGGGTTAGGTTATGTAAAAGTGCTTATGCCTCTTAGGTTATACGTTCACCCCGTATATAATATCTCTAAAAAGAATCCATCTTGACTTCTTTAAGAGAACTTATCTAGTTCATAAAACTTATTAATCGAAAAAGTTTTTGGGCAAAAAGAGTGGTTAATGATATGCAATTAATCTGAGCCAAACACCCAATAATCTAACACGCTACAACAAATGATTTTTAAATACTTTTGTTTAAAATTGTGTTAATCGTAGAAGGGTTATTTAAGTGTTTCATGAATTCTACCTATTCAAGTGACCAACACAAATCTCGAAGCGTTGTGTCAATTATATTTTGCGAACACACCAATTGTGGATGTATATTGCATACATTAGTGCAATTATTTAAGAGAATTGGTTTTACATCTGAAATGGTTATAGCTAATTCCAGAAACTGCATACCTTACTTTCGCGTCATGGTATTGAATAAGATTTGTCAATAAGGGAACAACTTCCATAACAATAGATGCTACACGCTGATACATTAAATATAAATCAAATACTATAAGGTCCACACTAAAACATAATTCTTAAGGGTTTGCAAAGACTGTTACCAAGAACTTTGACCATTAATTCAAAGATTTAAATATAAATCATAGCTTCGCAAAAAATGGAGACCCAACACCGTAATCAACAACAGCATCACACGACTAAAACATGAAGAATAAATTTGAAGGTATTTTTCTTTTGACAATGTTTTCGGCATTTTCCAAACATGTCTTGCTTTTTAAAATATTTCTGTTTGAACTGCCCTGTAACTACCTCTTAATGCTGGCAAAGTAAACTCAAGAGTCCACTTTCAAATTCAAACCCATATGATCTATCCTTCTATTCAATAATTCATTAAGTTTTCTTTGAATGCAAAGAGAAGCAAACCTGCAAAAGAAGCGTGCAAGTTGCACATTCTACCTTTTTCATTCGCGCATCTACAACATTCTGGTTGTGCTCCATATTTTCTCAGCACTTGGCATGTCTTTACCAACTGGTATTCCTACTTATCAGCTAAAATATTTCTGTTAGAATTGCCCTGCAACTACCTCTTAATGCTTATAACTATAGGAGAACACATAAACTAATATAGAGCTCCAAACCTGCATTTTTACATAAAGTGTGTGGAGCACTCTATATTCAAAAGGACAATCAATATATAAAATAACTCGTGGGATTAGTAACTCTGAGTTGTAACGCTACCGTTAGCCGATATTTTCTTCTATAACTGCATGTAATTAGAACATAATCAGAAACTTACTTATAGTAAATTAATAGACTAATGATTTGAGTAAGTGTGTCAAAGTTAAAAACTTTTGTAATTTTACTAAAACGGCTGATAAATGTGGTACATGAAAATTAACACACACGATCTCCTCTAACAACAATTGTTTTGAATGAAATGCAGCTATTACAGTTATTCATTTTGTGTGCATATGTATTTCATATAGAACATAAACCCAAATTAGAAATCGATCCAATAAACTGCACATAAATATGATTTTTACCTTGGATTAACAGAAAGCATTAGTCTAACTTTATTCATTTGTGGTCATCGTCTTCTTTCTGTATATCATTAGCATATTCATGGTCCTACAAAGAAAACCAAAGGTTAAAAATCAAACCATATTTGATAGATTAAAATCATCAGTATGAGATATCACTCTAACAACAATGATGAAATAAACTCACAAAATTCACCTATGACTCAAATTAATATCGATTCAAACATAACCTAGAATAGGATCAAACGATAACATTGATTCCTTTACAAAAATGATAAACCATAATAGCATTTGTTCGCAATAAAATAAACAAACATGTTTAAATCAGCGGCTGATAATCGGATCGAACAATTTTAAAAAGTATTTTGTGCTTAAACTCTTCCATGATTTCCTGTAACATAAACCTAAAATCAACAACATAAATTAAGATCAATTGCAACATAAATTTAAAATAGCATCAAATGAAAACACTGATTCCTTTACAAAATAAGAGACACACCAAAAAATATGGTATAGATTAGGCATTTTGATATTGGGAGAGTTTTGAATTTGAAGGTATGCGAGTGAAAAAGGGAGGATTGACATGTTGTTTAACTGACATTGAAGAATAATTTAATTATAGATCCGAAGGAGTAGGGCTTCTGTTAAGTTTCCATAATAAGATGAGAGATGGTAATTGCTTTGAATGCATACCAGTTTGGAAAGAAGAATTTGTACTACAAAATGTGGATTGCACCACTGGTTGAGGTGCTTATGTCTGAACTTCAAAGTCCGAGTTCGAACCTAGCAAGTGACTATTTTTTAGTTATTTAACCTGGTATTGTGCCTAGTCACCATTTCCACCTCATCAAATGATGTGCCATGTCAACATTAAAGTGTCTAGTCAGCATTGATGACGTGTCAATGTAGTCCCATATATATGTATAGATATTGATTGTTTAACATCTTGTTCGAGTAGCTACTTGTTCTAATTTTGGAGTGTTATTATTTCTATTCTCTCATCGTACCAAACATGATAATCAATAATCTAAAATATTTCGTTGCTCGATTCCTTGGTCATACCAAATGCTGGAATTCGTTTTCTTTTTGGTACGATGGAATGGAAAGCTGAGAAATGGAATTGAGAAGCATTCCTATGTTTGTTTGTGTTGAGAATGGAATCGGTGAATCAATATTTGATTCTCTTTCCATTCTCCGCATTCTCTTAAAATAGTGAAGAAAAGAGAGAATTGGTGAACAAAAGGGAAGACATTCTATGGTTGATTCTTTCCTATAATAAAAAAAAATTGATTTCAATCATCGTCTTCAAATGTTTTGTTTATTTCATTTAATTTTTTTTTAATTATTTGAAATACAAAAATTGATAGGTTGATATCAAATCTTCATATCAACATTTGTATTTTAACCTTTTATTATAAAACCAGTTATCTAAATGCTAATATCATTTATTTATTTTTATTTTTTTTATGTTTGGGTTTCTTCAAAATTCGCCACAACTGTTATAAATAAATACTATTAGAATTAATTTTCACTTGTGCACATTATTACGAATTGCACCCAACAAAAGATCCTTCAATATTGCTTTTGCGATAAAAGGTTAGCCTATACTCAGTGTATTTAAGGTAGCAATTTAAATAATCATATTATTTTAATGATGATTTAGGTAATCAAATGTTTAAAACGAAAATTTAAATGATACAATTCATTTTTATTGATGTATTATATACAATAACCAAACAAGAGAATGCTCTATATCACACACATTCTTTATTTGTACCAAACAGTAGAATCGTTATGCTTTCTCAAACATGATTCACTTTCTCTACAATTCCATTCTCTATTACGATTCCATTCTATGGCATTCTCTCGTACCAAACGTGCTTCTTGATCATTCCATTCTTTGTTGTAATTCCATTATATGTGATTCACTCATACCAAACATCCCTAAGTATTTTCACTGAGTGGTTCACTCTCTGAAGAGATGAACCCTCTAATAAGACAACTCCCTGATGAGATCATTCAGCTTACTACTCAAAAGGTACAAATGTGACACATGGAAATTTTCCACTAAATATTTTAATAATAAATGTGAATTTATTATCGCCTAGCTGATAATTTTAAGCATACGTAAGCTTAAATATTTGTTTTGGGAAGTTATCTTGCACGCTGCAGCCTGCAGTAAACCAAAAAACCAACAAACTTTATTAAGAAAAGTGAAATGAGCACTTTTTAACACTCAATGGTGATTTATGAACTAAAACGAGAGGTTATATTGTTATTAAGAAAAGTACCGACACCGAATTAGTAATGACACAAATTTTATGATCCATTTTCGAAGTAATAACGTTACCTTGTTATTATAGCAAAAATGTTTCCAAAAACATATTTTATGTATTCTACATGTATCGGGAGATTGCGTCTAAACTGGGACACAACAGAACACGGGGTACAATTAATACACTAGTTATAATAAAAATAAATAAATAAATAAAACCTAAACCTACCCACCCACGCCCCATCACTATCCTACTTTCTCTGTTTCTCTTTCTTTCTCGTTTCCTCCAACACAAAATACAGATATGGTGTTTTATTCTCTACTTTCCAAGTCAACCAAGATCACAACACCATCATCCTCCTATTCCTGGCCTCCCACCTCCATAGACTATCACGAGATGGTGTTAGTGAAAGAATCAGAAAACGATAGCAGCCAAGGAAGGACTTTCTCCATTCGAAGACCAAGAAAGAAGAGTCAAGACTTTCCTTTTATTCTTCTATTTATAGCCACGGGTATCCACAGATTCAACACATCTTACACACGAATCACAAAAAATAGGGTTTTGTAATATTAGGGGTTTTTCTCAATTGATTTGATATTTGGTTAATTTCGGTTGTAAGTAAACCGATTTGGGTGTAAATTGTTCCATTATAATCAATTTTGAATCAAGAAACACTTAGGTTTGATTTTCTTCTTGTTCGGTTCTTCCTCTATTCGACTCACCACCACAACCTTGTAAGAATCTTTGTTAGGTGTTGTTTGTTTTTTCTCAATAAGCACTTTTTTTCTCTTTTCACTTCTTTTGTTTGCAGGAGGGCAGATGTTTCTGTTTGTTTTTTTGCGGACATAAGTGTTTCTTTTCACTTCTTTTCTCTTCTAAATTTCACACATTATCTTTCACTTCTTACCTCTTCTTTCACAACCCCGACATCTCTTTCTCAATATCTTACATCTCTTTTACATTTCGTCCGTCTTTTTACGTTTTCGTCGTTCTTTTAAGTTTTCGCCCGGTTTTTTTACGTTTTCGCCTCTTTTTTTCTACGTTTTTCCCATTTTCTTACGTTTTCGTCCGTTTTTTAAGTTTTCGTCTGTTTCTTACAATTTCGCCCATTTTCTTAAGTTTTCGTCCGCTTTATTACGTTTACGTTCGTTTTTATGTTTTCATCCGTTTTTTAATGTTTTCGTCTGTTTTTTTATGTTTTCGTCTGTTTTTTACGTATCCTCCAATTTTTTTTACGTTTTCGTCCTTTTTTTTTACGTTTAGTCCGTTTCTGTCTGTTTTCGTCCGTTTTCACATGTTTTTTTACGTTTTCATCCATTTTTTTACGTTTTCGATCATATTTTTACGTTTTCGTTTGTTTTTTAACGTTTTCATCCGTTTTGTTACGTTTTAGCCTGGTTTTTTTACGTTTTCATCCATTTTTTATGTTATTGTCGGTTTATTTTGTCAGCTTTGGTCCCCTTTTTACGTTTTCGGAAATTTTTTTATGTTTTCGTCAGTTTTCTTACGTTTTCGTCCTTTTCCTTACGTTTTCGCCATTTTTTACCTTTTCGTCCTTTTTATGTTTTCGTCCGTTTTTCACGTTTTCATCCGTTTTCTTACTTTTTCTACCGCTTTTTTACGTTTTCGTCCATTTTGTACGTTTTCATCAATTTTTTTACGCTTTCGTCCGTTTTTTACGTTTTAGTCTGTTTTTATATTTCCATCTGTTTATTTTACGTTTTCATCCGTTTTCATATGATTTTATAAGTTTTTTGTACGTCATTTTATCTTACCTAACAAAACGTAAGATATTGTATGAAAACGGACGAAAATGGATGAAAACGAAAGAAAACAGACGAAAACATAAAAAAACAGATGAAATGTGAAAAAACGGTCGAAAATTTAAAATAGAAGAAAACGTAAAAAACAAAAGAAAACAGGCGAAAACGTAAAAAAAGGACGAAAACGTAAGAAAACGGACTAAAACGTAAAAAACGGAAGAAAATGTAAAAGCATACGAAAACGTAAAAAAAAAGAAACGAAAACTTAAATAAAAGGATGAATACGTAAAAAATAAAAACAGACGAAACGTAAAAAAAACCGGACGAAAACGTAAGAAAATGGACTAAAATGTAAAAAAACAGACGAAAACCTAGAAAATGAAGGAAAATGTAAAAAAAAAAACAGACGAAAACGTTAAAAAAAAGTAGAGAAACAGACGAAAGTGTAAAAAAACGGTGAAAAACGTTAAAACAGATGAAAGCGTAATAAAAAAGACAAAAACGTAAAAAAAGATATGAAAACGTAAAAAACAGACGAAAACGTAAAAAACGGACCAAAACGTTTAAAAACCAGCGAAAACATAAAAATAGATGAATACATATAAAAACAAACAGAAACTTAAAAAATGGGTCGAAAACTTAAAAAAAACAGACAAAGACGTAAAAAACAAACGAAAATGTAAAAAACTGTCGAAAACGTAAAAAATACCAAAACGTAAGAAAAGAAATGATCCATTTGACCCATATGATAAAAGGATTTATAGCACAAAAAACGGTCGATATTGGTATGTTTTAAACCATTATTTATTGTATTTAATATTTCGTATTTTAAGCGATTGCTTGTTTTACACTCAATAGCACAAAAAACTAGTTGAAAAAAAAGGGAAAAAAAATTATTTCAATAGCACAAAAAATACTAGTGAAAAAGAAAAAAGAAAAAGAAAAAAAGAAGAAAAATGAAAGAAGTACTTCAATAGCACAAAAAGCAAACGGTTTTCTTCTTGCAGATGAAGAGCTTAAATGTACCTCTTCTTTTGCAGACATGATTTGCCGATGAAGAGGTAAAAGCTCTGAAAAAACAAACGACACCTTAGTCTCATTAAATTGTTGTTACTTTGATTAATTTGTTAAAGTTACTAATTTTTTTTATATACCGATCAAATGATATTAAAACAATGAATATGGTTATGTTAATAGTGGTTGTTGTTAAGTGTGGTAAACTAAAAGAAATCATACTCTTTAAATTGGTATTGGCTTATCTCATTTACTTATTAGTTTTGGCTTATATTATTTTGCTTATTTGAGTTGCCTCGGCTGTGAAACATACCCACTTGAAGGGCATTAGCTTTGCTTGTCCTTGGTTCGGCTTGTACAGCCCCACGCTACAAGGGTGACGATCGACGTGATCAAATCGGGTTGTACCTGGCTGTTATAAAACACTAGTCGCGTTAAATTCTTAATATTCTAGATTGTTTTGTTTCGGGGTACAAGTAGGCTTCCAAGAATGGTTGCGATTGAGGTTGTTTCGAGTCACCAAGATAGACCCCAAAGGGGTATGGTTTTGCATTGCTTCGGGTCACAACGAGACACCTCGAGGGTGTTTGTCACGTTATCTATCGCTAGTCCTCGAGAATGACTTAGAACCTCGCTATGATAGTGTTCGGTTTCGATTTTGTGCTTATGTTTTGACTTGTTTCCCTTTTGTCAAGGTTGCATCTCAAACACCACTATTTCTCACAATTACTTTTGGTAAAAGTTGGTATATGGGCCTCAAGCCTAGGTTATAATAAGTGTTAGTTTGGGTGTGTTTGTTTAGTGGGTTGTGAAGCCCATTTAGTTTTCCAAGGGTCCGTTCGGTTTAGTAATAACACAAAGCCTAACCCAAAATTTATTAAGAATGTGTGTTGACACTTGGCTGAAGCAGGACGTAGCTTTCCTAGCCGCGTGCAGCCTACCTGTTGAAGACCGTAACGTAAGTAACTCAGTGCTCCATATGTGAGAAATGAAAGCAGAATTCGTTCGGATCCTCCCACATGTTCAATCTTTTTTTAGCGGTTTCCCCAGAGATCTTTATCATTAATGCAACCTTCATTTTGCTCATTCATGGAGTTGTATTTAGTACATCTAAGAAATTTGATTATCCACCGCCCAGTAATACAAAGGGTCCGTTTGGTTTTAATTAATCAGCCCACTCGGGCTTTGGATAGCGCGTGTAGTCTCGAGTTTTCCTTCGACCCAAATTCCATCTCATTAGACTTGCTTTCCATCTCGTATCAATTCGTTACACACGGAATATCATTGCACATGACTCATTCCAATTGCAACGCGACACAAAGCATCGATAGCATTATCATCGAAATAACGCACGAAACAAGCCTAACGTAAACAAAGTTTTGAAAATAAATTAAATAAATGAGTATACTACTACTACTCGTAGAACTATTTAGAAGGTTTTCACACTTCTAACCATGCGAATATAAACTTGTAAACATACATTGTATTTTTGTTAGTGCAAGTTGTATATATATCAAGTTAAGACTTAGATTTCCTTAAAAATAAATACATTTATATTAAATGACATAAGAATGTGTACACTTAATGTATATATATATATATATATATATATATATATATACTTATTTTTCATGCATCGTCATTCGGTTATCATCAAACCAAAGCCTCGTTCATCCTCGATATACTTTCTACACATCCATAAGCCAATACACACACGAGCAAGCGATGTCACACAAGCAACAACAACACAAACACAGTAAAACTTATAAAGTTTATTTAAACTTTATTGAGTCTTAAACATGGAATAAAGACTAAAACTTGTCGTACTAAATTAGGTTGCGTGTCGGAGCCACTCACTATCACTACTTATTTTTTACAATTCACACTGCTATTTTGCTAAGATGAGTTTCTTAGCCCCTACTGTTACCTGATTTGTTACTATTTTGGGGGAGAATACATGCTCGTTTTTAATTAAACTTAACGCTCATTTTATCTGAACAAGTGAATTGTTTACTCAAAGTGTGCTGATTGGCTGAAATAATTGATTTGATTATTTGAATGTGTTATGTGTTTGCCTGACCCATACTTGGTTATTTTTCTATTGAACACAAATGATACATATACTATTTGCTTTTATATGGACACAAGTACTTAAAACCATTATGCCTACATGACCGAATGAACTCGTAACATAACTAAGTGAACTGGTCACATCTGCTCTGTACATACATGACCGAATGAACTGGTCACATAACCAAATGAACTGGTAACATGACCGAATGAACTGGTCAAACGAACATTAATTCTTGTGGTCCACACAGATTTTGCAAAATTAAACCTATGAACTCACCAACCTCGTGTTGACACTCTTTAACATGTTTTTTTTGGTCTTAAGGCAACTTGATTTTGGAGGCGCAAGGCAATGGCATGACATGGTCATATATTTCTCTGATAATATTATTTGGGACCGCTTTACCAATATGGGCTTTTATTTTTGCACTAAAAAATGATGCAAACCTTGTTTTATTACAATGAACAAAATACTTAAAGAAAATCCGTTGTTCTATACTTTGTGTTGTGGTACCGATTTAGTAGCACCCCAATGCCAATACTATTTCCGCTGCACTGGTCATTTTTTGGGGTGTTACAACAAAGCTGAACTCATCAACCTTATGAATATTGTCAGAGTCACATTTACATACTGAAGAGTAGACTACCTAAACATCATCAGATACTTGAATCATACTTTACCACTATGTGAGTTAGGGTGATCAGATACCTTATAGTATGACCTGAACCCTCAATTAAACTAGAATTCCAACATTTTGTTTTTTCTCATTTGAATTCTGACAATACCTTGAACGGTCCGCTTGACCCAAAGGATCCGAGTCATCAAATGAGTATGTATGACCATGGTCAAAACCCGGATTGCTACTCATAGAATCAAACATTGTGAAACTACGGTCTTATGCCATTTTGGTTATTGAGTCAAATCTTGAGAAATTATTATTCTGTGAGGAGTTGCTGATGTGTCATTGTGTGTAGGTAAATTATATTATCGGGTTTTACTATTTATTTTATGTCGACTTTACCTAGAACAAACACTAACGGGCAGTTACCCAGTCGATGGTAGGTTAGTCGGTAGGTAGGCTGTCGATCACTAAGAGTGGAACATTAACACTTAAATCTATTATTATTTTAATTATCTAAGTTAGTCTAATTAAACCTAATTCGAACGCATCAAAGGGTTTCAGCCTGAGAGACTGGCGCAAGGTTTAGATTTAATAGACCTCTAAATGAGACAAATAATACACCCGCAGAAACACAAAAGATGATAGCGGAATTTTGCAAAACCACAAAAGTTTTACAATCCTCCTAGGCAGTGTACCTAACCATTGTAGTGTAGTATAGGCAAGACATGGGGGATTGATCATTCTCTAGGGGAATAGTGTTGTGAAGGCCAAAGTGTATGACGAATTAGGTCTAAAGGTGAGGGATGATTCTTTTTGTATTCTTATATTTTTTAGAAAGCCATTAAAATATCTCGAGGTTTGCAGAGTTTGGTTTTTAAACTATTAATTAAACTAATAAAACTAAATTATACTAATTATGTGGAAAAGTAACTCGTAACTTCTTATGATAGAAAAATGTGTTTACTTAGAATTTTTTTACTCCCTACTTATCTATTATTCATTAGTCAAATTTTCACGTCCTTGTTTTAATTAGCGCGTTGTATTCCTTAATATTGGTTTTGGGGTGGTGTCGAAATCTCTAACTCTATGAATGTATAGGTCTCCTTCATCGCAGCGCCACCTCAGCGCTTTTCACATTCACATACCAAAATAACTCAATCCATTTTCATTTTTGGCACCCATCATTTTATTTTTGTAGAAAACTAGAAGGGGGGTTGAATAGTTTACCGATTAAAATCTTTGTTTTGAAACTTATTGAAAGATCAATTGATACTGATCATAGATATGTTGATGAAATATGTAAACAATATGTAAAGAGTAAATAAGGAAAGGAATGATCAAACCACAACAAGTTATTTATAGTGGTTCGGTCTACAAGGACTCTTTTTCCTTGCCCTACTCCACTCCCCGAGTCTCACACTCGAGAGTTTTAACTTCACTAGTCAACAAGCTCCTTTCACCAGCGGAGAAACCTTTACACTTCGCTTACACTATTTCTGACACTAAGCTAAATGTCGAGTTCTTTCCAAGGGTACAACCACTCCCACACACAATGTATTTTGAGGACTAAAATACTAACCACTCAAACTCACAAGATTATGATAGTTTGGTACAACAATGAAGTATGAATCAACACAAGATCATACAACACCAAACAAACAAGACTTCCAACTTATCATTGAAGCTTGAATGTGACTTGATCTTCTTAGCTACAAAAGAGATCACTAATATGATATGAAACTGAGTTAGAAAGGTTAGAGAGAAGATATGTATGAGAGTATGATAGAGAGGGATGAAAAACTACTTGGTTTGGCTTTGCTATTTATAGCCAAAACCATCAGCAGGCACCACGGACCGCGGACCCCTTAAAAGGGTTCCGCCCGTTATAACTTTTGGTGCCGCCGAGGTCTGACAACTAGATATCAAGATCTTGCCAAAGTCAACCATATCTATGCAAGATTGTGTAAGATATGAAGAGTCCAAATCTACACAAAATATCTAATGAAATCTTCCAATGATTTCCATGATGCATCACATGATGTCATGTGTTGTTTTTCTATTTTTAGAAATATGCAAATACATAAGTAATGTTTAGTTTTTAAGAAACCAAAACATTCTAAACACTACTATCATACATTATGGTTAGAGTCATATCAAGATATGATTAATCACAATATAAATGTTTGAGTGATGAAGATATTATTTGAGAAAGCTTGTTTTAATATCTATTAAACTTGACAAGCTTTATGCTTCATACAAATTAAATTTACTTTTGTCGTTAACAAAACTTAGGTAAAGATCAAAAATATAAATAACGTTTAATGACGATATTTGTATTAACAATCTCCCCCTTTTTGTTGAGGACAAAACATAAATTTTATTTTTATAAGAGATATAAAGATTGTACAAGAGTTATAAAAATATTAGTTTTAGAAATTGAAAGAGAACTGATAATGCAAGTATATGATGTTTGACTTTTTCAGAAAGTCAAAGTCTTCAATAGTTTAAGCATGATGTTGACTTTTTCAGAAAGTCAAAGAATGCAGTTGACTTTTTCAGAAAGTCAAATGTAACCAAGTTCTATATATTTCTCCCCCTTTTTGTCTCAACAAAAAGAAGATGCGATGCGAAATGTGTAATGAGCCCGAGCCATTATCTCCCCCTTGATCAAAGCTCCCCCTAAATTGGGTGCCAATGGGAAGATACATGGATTGTGAAAAAGCTACAAAAAGATTTGTTAGTAATAATCATCATTTAACAAGCATTTCCAAACACAATGTAATAAGCACCAACAATATAGAAAACACCATTCATTAGTTAAAATTTTTCATGATTTAAAAAACCATGAAAAGGGAACACAATGAAGTGTTAAGTACAAAAAAAAAAAAAAAAAAAAAAAAAAAAAAAAAAAAAAAAAATCCTAGAAAAGTAAAAAAAAAAATGCTTAGAAAAGCTAATCTAGGACCATTCTAATGAGATGGTGGATGAGAAAGAGCGTTGAGTCGCTCAAGGATGTGATTGAGGATGAACCTCATTTCCTCTTGGAGATGGTGTTGGTGTTTGGGGTGGTGATTATGGAGGCTAGCAAAGCACTTTGCATTTGCATAGTCTAACTTAGGTGAGAATCCACCATATTTGAGAATTGGTGGGGATGTTGGAGTTCGGCTTGAATCTCCTCTCTTGTGGGATGATCTTCCCACATGGACTCCTCAGTGTCCTCAATGTGAGGGGACATTGATGTAGGGAGTGGTTGATCCCCATATAAAGGACCATGGATGTCCTTGTGGATGGGGTGGAAGAGAAGTGGTCTTGGCCCTAACGGGGAGTTTGGATCAAACGAGGGTCTAGGAGACTCATGAGCGATCCGCTCAATAGTGCCAAATGATGGCAATGGTGGTGGATGATTTGGCCTAGGTGGCAAATCTTCCAATCCTCCAAGAAAGGATGTGGAGAAGTGGGTGGTGTAGAAAACAACTCCAATGGAAGGAGGGTTGGAGACTTTGGTGGTGATGGTGTTTTTGATGTTTGGAGGGGAGCTGGTGGTGGTGAGCTCGGAGTCTTAGTTGGTGGTGGAGTGGTGATGACAATGGGTGATTGTGGAGGTGGAGTAGGAGTAGCCAAGGTTAGACTTGTGTTATCCCTTATGGGAGATGAGATGGTGAGTGGAAATGACTCGGATGAAGAGCTCAAGTTAACAAAACAACAAGGTCTTACGCTAATCCTAGCGGTTTTCTTGCAAGGCTTGGTTAAAGGAGAAGTTTTTGTCATTTTGACTTGAGTTTTTGCTAGTTGATGGTAAGAGTGGAGAAGGTGTGAAGATGATCATGGTAAAACCTCTTAATTTATAGGAGTGAAAAATTATGGAGAAATGAGTTTGATTTGATGTTAAACCATAGAGGGGATGAGGTTCCTAATGATTTGGAAGTGGGTTAAATGTTAGTCATATCACCCAAGTCAAGCCATACAAGAGGGATGGAGTGAAGAGGCAAAGATTTGCAATAAATGTGTTCTAATGATTGTAAGATCCAAACAATCAGATTACCCACGGATTGCAAGGAACCAAATTTTTGGTTCCTTCCTTTATGCAAAAGGGTTCCTTGGGTTGATTTTTCAAATTTTTGAATTTTGGTAGGAAGTGGATTTCCTATATGCCTAAGTATGTTATACTAGTTCTAATATGGGTAAAAACTAGTCAAGATTAACTTACAAGAAATGTATGGTAATCTGGAAAGTCGAACTAAGCGAAATTCAGAAAATTACCTGGAGGATCCATGGCACCAAAATTTTACACAGGTGGAACCCTAAAAAGGGTGCCGCCTGGTCCGCCTGTACAGGTACGGAGGTACCAATTCTTATAACAGATGGAACCAAAAGAATGGTGCCGTCTGATCCGTGGACACCAGAAATCAACACAGAACGTATTTTTAAGTGTCGGGGACATTTCCGAAACCTGAAATTTTGCTAAAAACATGTGACATTAATTATTTCTAGTTAGGAAAAGTGAATAACACATGCACAAACATAGTGGAGCATAGATTATGACCAAGGGTGAATGATTTTCCTATTGAAGTAAAAATGGGTAAAATTTGATAACACATTTGTGCTATCCCCCTGCATGAAATAGTTAGCATACAACATTGTTTTGAGTTATATTATCATCCTACAAAATAAAAACACCCAAATTATATCAAACATTAAAGATAATGTATTGTTCCAAACACTCCTTAAACTGATTCTCACTTGTCCAACTTCTTGTAGATCTTGTTCATCATCCTACCAAGACACTTGAACATCCCCTTGGTTTGTTTGAACTCCGCTGATTCATTCTCAATCTCGGGAAGAGATGCATAATACTCATGAGGTGGAAGGCGAGAGTTAGGAAGACCATCCTCGGAGCTATTAGATGATGATGATGATGGAGTTGGAGGTTTTGCTCTCTTGCCTTTTGTCTTAGCAACTCGCACGTCACTCAAGGGCACAAAAATATGAGGGATGAGCTCGTAGTGAAGGTGCATCCCTTTTGGGCTTGGTGGACTTGGTGTATAGGCTCTATAGAGACGGGTGAGAAGCATCCCGTATGGAAGAGCAACCGATCCTTGAGTTGGAATATCAATTATTCTCCTAGCGATGTAGTAGGCTAAATTGAATGGTTGACAGGTTGGACAAGTTGTAGAGCATGTGGCAAAGGCAAGCATTGATGTTATCCCTATTCCATATGGTGCTAATGACATTGGCTCTAAGTATTTCTTCCCATTTCTTAAATTCGAGCATAAGTTCATTTAGCTCCATTCCATATGGATCTCGGTTTACTTCTTTTCCTTTTCAGGTGACTCGGGTTGTATCTCCCCTTGGGATAAATAGGTGCTCACGGATGACATCCTTATATGCTAAAGGTGTTTAGTAGGGAAGAGAGTGGTCATTTATTGCATCAAGGATGGTGAGTGACCACTTATCCGAGTAGACACATTTCCATCAGTTTGGAATTCCTAGCACTTGAGCAAAGTTGGTTAAGGAGATGGTGTAGTCGTTTTGATTGATCTTAAACCTAAGGCCATATTCATCATCTTCATCAATGAAACCGGTGACACTAGCATAGAATTCTAACATAAACCTAGGACAAATAGGTTCATCGATGTCAAGGAGACAATCGAATTGAATAGCGGCTAGCTCTTCACGGAGATTGGTATTTTCAATAAAAGAGGAGTGAATGGTTCTACTCTCATGAAAGTACCTTGTTTCTAGACTCTTAAAGATTTCGACTTGTTCCTTGGTGAGTCCCTTGGTTTTGTGATGTTTGGGAATGTAGTTAAGGGTATCCTTGTGATCATAGAATTTTGCGGCTACCATGGTTATTCCTAGGAGCAAGAATTAACATGTTAAAAATGAGAATAAACTTAACGTTTTGGTTCTATTGTGTGCCTATATGAAAACGATTTGGAGTTGCGGTTATCTCGATTCATTTTATGCACAAAAATGGTTTTAGTGGGGTGTTTGGAAAATACCATGAGATAACCCAAATGCTCCTAATTCAATGTGGCTTCATTTGAATATACCCGGGAATGCATATTAGTTATGCAATACCTTTAGTATTCAAGAGCATGCAAGTGATGAAAATCTAACATTTCTATTTGTATTATCAATTGTTGGAATCACTCCTAAACCTTAATCAAGTGTTAGTGATTCATATGTAATAGTTAGCTTAATTATGGCCTTTATGTTTGTTATTAGCCTTAAGCTTATGTAGAAGGCCCATGAGCTTAGGCCCATGTCCATTAAGGAAAGGAAGGAAGTAGGAGTGTTGCCCTAGCTTCCCTTCCTATAAATACTCTTGTATAACCCTCACTTGAGGGTTGGTTGTTCATTTTATTCACTCTCTTTCACCTTGCACATAACCGGCCTAATCCTTACGCGTGTGTGTGTGTTTAACGTGTTCAACCGACCTCTATCTCTTCTCTACTCTTTCTATTGAAGCTTGTGTTGTAAACTTATTGACCTATCAGTGGTATCAATCGCCTACTAGTTGGGTGGACGTATTGTTCTTGAAGTCGGTTTTGGTCCTTGATTGGTGCAAAACCGTCAAGTTTTCTCACGCGAGCTGATCACTTGTGAATGACCAGCCGTAAGGAACTTAAAACAGCTCACACACCAATTGCAATTTAGATCAGGAGAATACAGTGGATTCCCGGGTCGTTAAGTCCCACGGAGGATGACTGGTGTTTAACACAATCAGATGTCGAATAACCACTAAGGATAGTGATCAGTAAGGTTTTTGAGATATTTATACCTAAAGAAAAGATTAATAAATTACAGGGGCTTAAATGCAAATTAAAGGAAATTAAAAAGTTAAATTCTATTAAATAAATGCTATCACTATTTTTAAACTAATGTTTTTGTTTTTATGTTTTTATAAAACTGAATTAAAAACTACGTGACGTACAAATAAAAACGTGAAACTTACACAATATTAATCCTAAAAATATGAAAATGATATTTTTAAAAACCTAATGATATAAGAAAATTTTAAGAAAAAGAAAATTATTTTTATAACTATTTAATGAATTATTATTAATTAAAAACTAATTTTAACTAATTAATAATAACCTAAATTACAAGAAAATAGGAAATAAACCTAGAAAAATAAAATTATGACTTGGAAAAATCTAAAATAACAAAAGAGAATTTTCAAAACTATTTTTATATTTTTCTGATTATTTTTCTATTTTTTATGGATTTTAAACTATTTAAAACTAACTAAATTACTAAAAATTACAAAATAAACTATGAAAAATCTAGAAAATTACTTTTTTTACTTTTTATATTTATCTAAACTTTATAAAAATGAAAAATTATTTTTTTGAACTTTTTCTGATTTAATTGTATTAAAAGCTATTTAAATAATCCTAAAAACTGTTTTTAATTAAGAAAAATAGCAAACTGTT
>BPTQ01000002.1:16761112-16779595 GCA_019973895.1 Chrysanthemum seticuspe
ATCGGGCTAACCCAAGGACTATCTGAGATAGGGTAAATCAATCCTGCATCAAGAAGTTTGATAACCTCTTGTTTGATAACATCATGGATTTTTGGATTCACCCTTCTCTGATGTTGAACTGCTGGTTTGAAGTCATCCTCCATTAAGATTTTGTGAGTACAAAATTCAGGGTTGATACCCTTAATGTCGGAGAGTTTCCAAGCAATTGCTTGCTTGTGTGACTTCAAGACCTTTATGAGAGCAGTCTTTTCATCTTTACTCAAATCTCGAGCAATAATGACGGGAAATTTATCATCGCCTTCAAGAAATGCATACTCAAGATGAGGTGGTAAGTCCTTAAGTTCGACTTCAGGAAATTCTTCAGTTTTCTCAACTGACTTGACTTCCTTGTTATGAAGGTTGACGGGAGGGAGAGGAGGAGAAGTGTCCTGATTTAACAACTTCTCAAGAGTAAGAATATCTCCCTCCGGATTAATCTCATGGTGATTAATCTCTTCCGGAATTGCATCACTAGTGTGAGGGGTTGATGAGTGATCATCTTTAAGCATTTTCTCTATGAGAAGTATGTCCCCCTCGATGTCAATTGGAGCGTGATCAATTTCCCATGGAACAGAATCACTAGCCAAGTATGCTTCAATCTCTTCCAAGATGAAGTCGCTTCCCTCAAACGGAGTGAGAGAAGGAGTAGAATTGGCTATGATAGGTTGAGAAGATGTGGTGAGATCCCCACTCACAGAATTATGAGAATAACCAAGAACTTCTTGAGAGTACTCTTCAGAAGCAACATCAATGATATCTATTCGGTTAACCGACTCAGAATCATAGTTTGCGGAGTACCTTGAAGTTTGATCAAGGTTAAAGGTGACAGCTTCATTACCAACACGTAATGTGATTTCCTGCTCAAATACATCAATGAGAGCACGGCCCGTTCTCAGGAATCCTCTTCCAACAATGAGAGGAACCCGTGGATCAGCATCGAAATCAACAACTACAAAGTCAGCTGGAAAATGGAAGTTTCCTACTTTCACAAATACGTCCTCGGCAATTCCAAGAGGACGGGATATTGTACGATCTGCAAGCTCGAGAGTCATGCATGTAGGAGTAAGATCCGGAAGAGACAGTTTCTTCCATACTGAATGAGGCATTAGGTTTATGCTTGCACCAAGATCGGCTAAGGCAAAGCATTCAACCATTCCTGGAAATACACAAGGTAAGAGGAACTTTCTAGGATCTCCAAGCTTCTCGGGAAGCTTCTTCAAGATAACTGCAGAGCAGTTCTCGTTGAGAGGAGTTTTAGCCATTTCAAACAGCTTTTCCTTGTTGCTTAACATGTGTTTGAGAGTTGATGCAAACTTGGGCATCAACATGATAGCATCCGCGAAGCTTATGTCAAAATGAAGTTCTTGGAAAATTTGAAAGAATTTTTCCATTTGTTGACTGGCTTTCTCGCGGAGCTTTTGCTCATGTAAACGTGATGGGTAAGGAATAGAAGTTTTGGATTTGGGGTTACCAACTGGAGGTTCAAAAACAACTCCAGGTTTGGTATTGGGTTTTGGGACAACCTGAGGATGGACATCGTTGGTACTTCCGTTATTAGTAGGAAGTTCCTTGTCCTTTGTCGCCTCAGGTTCACTTTCCACTACCTTCGGGAGAGAAGAAGAAGAGGTAGTAGGAATAGCGGGTCCATCATATGAAGTACCACTTCTGGTTGTGATCGCCTTTGCATCGCCCCTCGGATTAGCGATCGTGTTGCTAGGTAAAGTACCTGAGCCCGAGGGTTGATCATTTAAAGACTTCTTTAATTCAGCGATCTGACTGACCAACAACCTGTTTGTCTCCTCTTGAGTCTTCATGAATTGCTTTAAAAGCTCATCAGATGTTGACACAGGAGGAGGTGGAGGGACAATTTGAGGCCGTATGTTCTGGTTATAGCCAGAATTCCCTTGATTAGGGTTCATATTCCCCTGAAATTGATTCCCTCGATTGTAAGTGTTTTGATTAAGATTTCCTTGATGTTGGAAACCTTGATTGGGTCCGGAATAGAAATTACCTTGGTTTTGATAACCTTGGTTCATTCTTGGTTGGTTCTGATTCCGGTTAGGATTCTGGTTGAAACCGGGTGGTGCCTGATAAGTGTTAGCTCGGTAGTTTGGTTCATTTTGAGGACGGTATTGATTACCTCCTTGATTTGAAGTACCGGCTATAGCATTAGCTTCAAAAGGACTACCATCGGTGGCAGTACAGTTGTAGTATGCATGAGGACCACCACAAGTAACACAAACTTCAACTTTCTTCACTTCACCATATGATGGTGCTTGTGTGAAAGTGACTTTCTTTTGGTTAGCAAGAACCAAAGCCTGAACAATATCCGTGAGTTTGTCAATCTTAGCATCGGTGCTAGATGTACTCACGGGAGATGAAGTAGAAGGTCCAGCATTAGATTCAGTATGATATGTCTTTGTGCGGAAAGGACGGACCTGGGACTTGTTTTCAATGATTTGCAAGGCTTCTTTTGTGGTCTTGCTCAAGAAATTACCTCCCGCGGAGGCATTTAGAGAGTCTTGATTGGCCTGGTTCAGACCATTGTAGAAAGTATCCATTTGCATTAACTCGGTAAAACCATGATGCGGACATTTGCGGAGCAAGTCTTTGTAACGATCCCATGCCTCCCCGAATGATTCCTCAAATCTCTGAGAGAATTTCATTATCTCATTCTTAAGACTTGTAGTTCGGGATGGAGGATAGAATTCGTTAACAAACTTGGTAACTAGATCTTCCCATGTCTCAATGGAACGAGGGGGTTGTTTCTCAAGCCAATTCCGGGCTTGTCCCTCTAGAGAAAATGGGAACAGAAGAAGCTTGATAGCTTCATGTGGGACATTCTTGTACTTGATGGTAGATGCAATCTTGTTAAACCATCGAATGTGTGCATGAGGATCATCCCGCTCAAAACCATAGAATTGGCTTTGGGTTACCAGATTAAGTAACCCGGTTTTGAGCTCAAAAGTGTCAGCCACGATGGCTGGGACAACAATAGCATCTCCGTAACCCTCGATGGGTGCTTGGAGAAGCTCATTCATCGGCTTGTCTTCTGCCATTACGGCAGGTGGTGGTGGTGGTAGACGTTCCTCAGTCATGGCTGAAGGAGCTGAACGTCCTCTACGTCTACGAGGAATCTTTCCAAGTTCTGACAATGGACTTGTAGAACTGGAAGAACGAGTGCGCATGCACTAAGTATAAAAATCAGTTTTCAAAACAAATGCGAGGCAAAACGACAAGTGAACTTAACCAATAATTACAAATGAAATGGCTTCTTTGAAAAAGGTACACCAAATCACAAGGACACAAAGGCAAGTTTTAAATCTGATGTTCGGGAACTTATTATGGTCGCACCCCCAGTTAGGTAGTGCACTGCCTTGATTTGCGGTGGTTGATTTTTATGTATATATTAAGTATCACTGAAAAGACGTAGGTATAGATTTGTGCTGATGGGTTTAAAAACTTTTTGACAATATTTTTGGTATCGTCTCGTTTAACCAAATCGTATTTCTTTAAGAATCACCTTAAAAGAAACACAAGCTAGAAAACGTTACGATTGTTTTGTTGTTTTATATTTTGTTTTGGTGTTGTTAACACTTTAGGAAAAGTGTTAATGAACTTTTTGATTTTGTTATAACTTTACAAAAACTTTTTACAAACAATGGTATATGTGCAAGTACGGGTCTGAAAAATGCTTAGAACACGCTTACAACCTCCCCGGCAGCGGCGCCAAAATTTGATTGGTGCAAAACCGTCAAGTTTTCTCACGCGAGCTGATCACTTGTGAATGACCAGCCGTAAGGAACTTAAAACAGCTCACACACCAATTGTAATTTAGATCAGGAGAATACAGTGGATTCCCGGGTCGTTAAGTCTCACGGAGGATGACTGGTGTTTAACACAATCAGATGTCGAATAACCACTAAGGATAGTGATCAGTAAGGTTTTTGAGATATTTATACCTAAAGAAAAGATTAATAAATTACAGGGGCTTAAATGCAAATTAAAGAAAATTAAAAAGTTAAATTCTATTAAATAAATGCTATCACTATTTTTAAACTAATGTTTTTGTTTTTATGTTTTTATAAAACTGAATTAAAAACTACGTGACGTACAAATAAAAACGTGAAACTTACACAATATTAATCCTAAAAATATGAAAATGATATTTTTAAAAACCTAATGATATAAGAAAATTTTAAGAAAAAGAAAATTATTTTTATAACTATTTAATGAATTATTATTAATTAAAAACTAATTTTAACTAATTAATAATAACCTAAATTACAAGAAAATAGGAAATAAACCTAGAAAAATAAAATTATGACTTGGAAAAATCTAAAATAACAAAAGAGAATTTTCAAAACTATTTTTATATTTTTCTGATTATTTTTCTATTTTTTATGGATTTTAAACTATTTAAAACTAACTAAATTACTAAAAATTACAAAATAAACTATGAAAAATCTGGAAAATTACTTTTTTTACTTTTTATATTTATCTAAACTTAATAAAAATGAAAAATTATTTTTTTGAACTTTTTTCTGATTTAATTGTATTAAAAGCTATTTAAATAATCCTAAAAACTGTTTTTAATTAAGAAAAATAGCAAACTGTTATGGAAAAATGTGAAAATTTCAGGAAAACTCTAAAATTATACTAGGAATCTAGGAAAAATAGAAAAACATGGTGTTGTGTGGATGAATATGGGACTGCTATTGCAAGTGCTTGTGAAATAAGCACTTGAATAAGCCAAATGATCACCACAAGCTACCAAACTGAAACAGAAGCATTAATATGCTAAAACTACTGAAATGAAGCAAGAAACAATAGGCCTTAACCTCTGGATTACAACTGCTTGTGATTTGATTTATTTGAGCTTAAGCTAAAAACACGTTTAGGTAACCAAGTTTGAGCTTATGCACAAGCTTCAAAATAAGCTGAATATGAAAACCAGTAATTGGAACTTGGAGAAGACCTGGCCAACTATTTTGAAACCAAAAAGCAGACCAAGTAAAGCTCTGTGGAGCTCTGGACAAGCTTAGCAATAAGCTGAGAAACACTCAGCTTTGACTGAGTTTTGGAGCAGGGCACTTAAGCCCTGTTACACAAGCTTGTTTGGAGCTTATAAAAAATTGGTAAAATTCTACAAAAATGCTAATAAGAAATGATACCAGCTGAAGTTCATGAAACAACAAATCTCACTTAATTTGTCCCAGAAATGAATACATGATAAATCATCTCAGTTGGCTGAAAACAAGATTTGTCACTTTTGACTTTTGAAAGCAGTTGAGATTATTTGACTTTCATGAACTTTGATTCCACTTTTAGGACTGATGTTAATGTATTATGATGAAATGAAGCTAATACAGGATATGTTTAAGTATTCTTAACACAAAACAAGGATCCACTTTTTCAAAATCTTAACAGTTAATAGCTTTAAGACAATTAGCATGTGATTTTGACTTCTAGCCTTTGCATACACAAAATGTTGACTGAGATGAATATATTGGAGATAAACAAGCATGAAACAACTAAGTAACAACCACTGACTAAACCTTTGACATTGTTTTGACAGCAAATCCAAACACCCTTAATTTTACTGTTATGAACTCAAAACTGAGACCAACCACTTAACTAGCCAATGTCATTGATCAAACTGAGCTCAATTACTATAATGACCACTAAATAAACAGATTTAAACCACTTATTACTACAAAAACAGGTTATGCATTAAAACTTGGAAAATCACTTACAAAGGGTCCTAGCCACTTTGGCTTGCCAACAATGAAACCAGAACTGCTAACCTATCAAAACCAACCTATTGAACTCAAAACCAACCCATTTCCATGTCTGCATCACCTATCACCATATCTGCATCAATTTTGCCCTTACTTTGACTTTTGTTGACCAGATTCCAAAGATGCTTGAAAATTGAATATAGGCTTACAAAAAGCTATTATAAGCTTATATAAGCTTATATGAGCTTATAAATAAGCTGCTAGAGATTTGAAGATAAGAAATTGAAACCTAAATTTGCAACAGTGGACAAAAAACATGAAATGTAAACTCAAACTTGAATTGATGCTTGAAGAAAGTTGTAATACACTCAAATACCTTTGTTTGATACAATTAAACTGGAAAATACAATTAAGAACTGTTTAAGACATTATAAGCTTGAAAACGACATACACTTAAAGAAATAAACTAACTACTCCTTTGTTTCTCTGTCTTCCTCCTCTTTTATGCTTCAACTGAGCTCCACGTGGCCTTCTGAGATAATCCCACCTCTTCTTAGAGCCAATGGTTGAGTTTTGAGTATTCTAGGCCAATTTATCAATTTGGCGGGAAAGCTACATTTGACTTGTAGGGCTCTGTTTTATCAACTAGGGGGGGGGGGTGGCATTAATTGTGGGGGGTGGATGATGATGAGGGTGGAAGAAAGGTGAGGTGACTGGAGAGGAGCAGGCAAGTTGGTTTGCAGGCAACACATGGGAGAGATAAACAGTGTGGGCGCGTTTTTTTGCTTGTTTGACTTTCTTTGACCAAAGGTCCAAAATAGCTAAAGACAGGGGGTCCAAAATGTATAAAGGCAGGGGGTCAAATTCAATTTGACAAGGCTTAGGTTTAGTATTATGACAAGGACTAATTTGCACTTTCTGAATTCTTGAAGGACCAAACTGCCAATACTCCAAAGTTCTCACAAGGGTCACTTTTGACAAGATTTAATAGTGCAAGGACTATTTTTGACATTTTCAAAGGACCAAACTTGACAATTTTGAAAGTTCAGGGACCTAAGTTGTAAATTTGTAATTTTAAATCTCAAGGACCAATTTTGACAACTTAGGAATCCCTAGGGACTCAAAATGATATTTTTCTTTATTTAGATTTACCAGGGACTGTTTTTGACAACTTTTGAAACTTGGGGGACTAAAACTGCCAATTATGCAAACTTGATACGTTTTTCACCAGATTTTGATATTTTTGCATTTAAAACATATAAAACACTTATTTGTGATATTTTTATCATTTTGATGCATTTCTGAGTGTTTTCAGATGTTTTTGCAGTTTAATTGGTACAAAAATGATGAGTATTTACACACTCATCAATCCCCCACACTAAGATATTGTTAGTCCCTAGCAATGTTTTGAGAAAAATTTAATGGATTTCATCTCTTTACCAAAAGCCATTACTTCTGGAGTAGCCAAATGTTTCAGTTCAAGTAAGAACCTTGGTACACCGATAACCAAATGATTTTGAGCAAATCACCAGCTTCCAACGGGTTTGATTTGTCTTTACCAGAAGCCGTTTGCTTCTGGACTAGCCAACTCTTAGATAAAATATCTTTGGTGAGTCGATTACCAATTATGGTTTTCCAACTGCCTTTACCACAAGCCATAAACTTGCGGGCTAGCCAACTCTTCACTTTTAAGGATATGGTGAGCTGAATACCATACAATTTTGGGCAAATTGCAAGCCGTCAACGGATTTGAGATATCTTTACCAAGAGCCGTTTGCTCCTGGATTAGCCAATCCTTTTGTTTATTAGACAAGGCGGACTGATAACCAAATGAGTAAGTGCAAAACACTTACTCCAAAAATTTTTTTTTGCCAAAAATGGGGGAATTAGGCGGTATAATTACATGATAAAATTCGTGAGAATTCCCCCCCACACTTAGAAATGAATATTGCCCTCAATATTCAAAGTACCGGCTGTTATGCCGAAACATAGAACGTAAAAGGGAAATACTAAGGCCATTATTTAGCATGATTTTTTTTTTTTTTTTTTTTTTTTTTTTTTTTTTTTTTTAACATGAAACTCTTATATATATACAACATGTGGGGCAACTCCCCCACACTAGGGTGGTAGAAAGTAGAAAGAAGTAACTGTCAAGTTTTGTCACACAAGCTAGCCACTTCTGAATGGCTAACCGTAACAAACTTCAGACAACTCAGAAATATGGGTGAAAACCCATATGGCATGCTACTGTTTTTGATTCCCGAGTCGCTAGCTTGACTCGATCCCCGCATTCATTGGTTCATGGGGAAAGTTTGTAGATCCGGGACAACCACAGGGGGAATGTCCTCTCCAAAGTAGTGCTTCAATCGATGACCATTCACTTTAAAGTTTGGACCATCGGGTTGAGATAACTCAATGGTGCCATAAGGATAAACCTTAGTGATAGTAAATGGTCCAGACCAGCGGGACTTAAGCTTTCCCGAGAAAATCTTCAATCTTGAATTAAAAAGAAGGACTCGATCACCAACGTTGAAAACGCGGTTTTTGATCTTTGAGTCATGAATCTTCTTTGTTTTTTCTTTATAGATCAAAGAGTTCTCGTATGCTTGATCACGGAGTTCATTTAATTCATTCATTTGAACTTTCCGATGATCACCAGCTGTCTGAATATCGAAGTTGGCATGCTTCAAGGCCCAGTATGCCTTGTGCTCTAGCTCAACCGGCAGATGACACGCCTTCCCGTATACCAGCTTGTATGGAGTACACCCGATGGGTGTTTTATAAGCTGTCTGGAAGGCCCAGAGTGCGTCATCTAGCTTATTCGACCAAGAGGCACGGTTTTCGCCAACCGTCCTCTCCAGAATTCTTTTAATCCCTCGGTTTGAAACTTCCACTTGCCCACTCGTTTGGGGGTGGTACGCAGTAAAGAGACGGTGAGTTACACCATACTTCTGCATGACTCTTTCAAACTGGTCATTGCAGAAATGCGTACCACGATCACTGATTATGGCTCGTGGAGTTCCAAACCTAGCAAAGAGAGATTTCAAGAATTTCACAACAACTCGGGCATCGTTGGTAGGTAAAGCCTTAGCTTCAACCCATTTTGACAAGTAGTCAACGGCCACGAGTATGTATTTGTTACCGCGAGAAGAAGGAAATGGCCCCATAAAGTCAATGCCCCAGATGTCAAAAATCTCACACACTTGAATGGCATTTTGCGGCATTTCATTTCTTTGTGAGATATTCCCGTGACGTTGACAAGCGTCACAGGCTTTGACAAATTCGTGGGCATCCTTGTAAATTGTGGGCCAATAGAATCCGGAATCAAACACCTTCTTGGCTGTGTAGTTGGGGCTATGATGTCCCCCAGTAGGTCCAGAATGGCAAGCCTTGAGAATGTCAATAGCTTCCTGACCATACACACATCGCCTGATGACTTGATCCGCGCAAATTTTAAACAAGTAGGGGTCGTCCCAGAAGTAATGTTTAACATCTTTGAAGAATTTGTTCTTCTGTTGGGATGACATTCCTTTCACTATGAAGTTACCCGCATGGTAATTTGCGAAGTCAGCAAACCATGGGGTAGTAGAATCTCCACGAAAAGAAACCGCATTGAGTGTTTCGAGAGGAAATGTTTCATTTATTTCCTTTTTCTCGAACACATCCTGGTGAGGGTTCTCTAATCGAGACAGATGATCAGCAGCCAGGTTCTCAGCTCCTTTTTTATCACGTATAATGATATCAAATTCCTGGAGGAGGAGAACCCAACGGAGCAATCTCGGCTTTGCATCTTGTTTTGCAAAGAGATATTTGAGAGCCGAGTGATCCGTATACACTACGCATTTGGTCAAGATGAGGTATGGCCGAAACTTTTCAAACGCATACACCACATCTAATAGTTCTTTTTCTGTAGTGGTGTAATGGGTTTGAGCTTCAGTCATAGTTTTACTTGCGTAGTGGATAGGCTGAAAATGCTTGGTTTTTCGTTGCCCCAAGACTGCACCGATAGCAAAATCACTTGCATCGCACATGAGCTCAAAGGGTAGATCCCAGTCGGGGGCAACTAGAATGGGTGCTTCCGTAAGCTTCTTCTTTAGTGTTTCAAAAGCTTCGACGCACTCAGGAGAGAAGATAAAAGGAGCTTCTTTTTCAAGAAGATGGGTCATAGGCCGAGCGATTTTAGAAAAATCCTGTATGAATCTACGATAAAACCCGGCATGACCAAGAAAGCTCCTAATACCTTTGACGGTAGTAGGATGAGGCAGTTTAGCAATAACATCAACTTTTGCTCTATCGACCTCAATCCCTTTTTTGAAATCTTATGGCCAAGGACTATGCCTTCTTTGACCATAAAGTAACTCTTCTCCCAATTTAGACAGAGATTGGTGTCTTCACACCTTTTTAGCATTTTGTCTAAATGGGAGAGACATGTCTGAAATGAATCCCCAATGACTGAGAAGTCATCCATAAACACCTCCATTGTTTCCCCGATCATGTCGTGGAATATGGCCATCATACATCGTTGGAACGTGCCAGGAGCGTTACATAAGCCAAAAGGCATACGTTTGTAGGCAAAAGTCCCGTATGGGCAGGTGAATATGGTCTTCTCTTGATCCTGTGGATCAATGGGGATCTGAAAGTAACCCGAGAAACCATCAAGGAAACAATAGTATTCGTTTCCTGCTAATCTCTCAAGCATCTGGTCCATGAAGGGTAGAGGAAAATGGTCTTTACGGGTGGCGTCATTCAACTTACGATAGTCAATACACACACGCCATCCCGTAACCAATCGAGTTGGAATTAACTCGTTTTCTTCATTCGTGACAACAGTTATGCCACCCTTTTTTGGAACACAGTGAATCGGGCTAACCCAAGGACTATCTGAGATAGGGTAAATCAATCCTGCATCAAGAAGTTTGATAACCTCTTGCTTGATAACATCATGGATTTTTGGATTCACCCTTCTCTGATGTTGAACTGCTGGTTTGAAGTCATCCTCCATTAAGATTTTGTGAGTACAAAATTCAGGGTTGATACCCTTAATGTCGGAGAGTTTCCAAGCAATTGCTTGCTTGTGTGACTTCAAGACCTTTATGAGAGCAGTCTTTTCATCTTTACTCAAATCTCGAGCAATAATGACGGGAAATTTATCATCGCCTTCAAGAAATGCATACTCAAGATGAGGTGGTAAGTCCTTAAGTTCGACTTCAGGAAATTCTTCAGTTTTCTCAACTGACTTGACTTCCTTGTTATGAAGGTTGACGGGAGGGAGAGGAGGAGAAGTGTCCTGATTTAACAACTTCTCAAGAGTAAGAATATCTCCCTCCGGATATGGTGATTAATCTCTTCCGGAATTGCATCACTAGTGTGAGGGGTTGATGAGTGATCATCTTTAAGCATTTTCTCTATGAGAAGTATGTCCCCCTCGATGTCAATTGGAGCGTGATCAATTTCCCATGGAACAGAATCACTAGCCAAGTATGCTTCAATCTCTTCCAAGATGAAGTCGCTTCCCTCAAACGGAGTGAGAGAAGGAGTAGAATTGGCTATGATAGGTTGAGAAGATGTGGTGAGATCCCCACTCACAGAATTATGAGAATAACCAAGAACTTCTTGAGAGTACTCTTCAGAAGCAACATCAATGATATCTATTCGGTTAACCGACTCAGAATCATAGTTTGCGGAGTACCTTGAAGTTTGATCAAGGTTAAAGGTGACAGCTTCATTACCAACACGTAATGTGATTTCCTGCTCAAATACATCAATGAGAGCACGACCCGTTCTCAAGAATCCTCTTCCAACAATGAGAGGAACCCGTGGATCAGCATCGAAATCAACAACTACAAAGTCAGCTGGAAAATGGAACTTTCCTACTTTCACAAATACGTCCTCGGCAATTCCAAGAGGACGGGATATTGTACGATCTGCAAGCTCGAGAGTCATGCATGTAGGAGTAAGATCCGGAAGAGACAGTTTCTTCCATACTGAATGAGGCATTAGGTTTATGCTTGCACCAAGATCGGCTAAGGCAAAGCATTCAACCATTCCTGGAAATACACAAGGTAAGAGGAACTTTCCAGGATCTCCAAGCTTCTCGGGAAGCTTCTTCAAGATAACTGCAGAGCAGTTCTCGTTGAGAGGAGTTTTAGCCATTTCAAACAGCTTTTCCTTGTTGCTTAACATGTGTTTGAGATTTGATGCAAACTTGGGCATCAACATGATAGCATCCGCGAAGCTTATGTCAAAATGAAGTTCTTGGAAAATTTGAAAGAATTTTTCCATTTGTTGACTGGCTTTCTCGCGGAGCTTTTGCTCATGTAAACGTGATGGGTAAGGAATAGAAGTTTTGGATTTGGGGTTACCAACTGGAGGTTCAAAAACAACTCCAGGTTTGGTATTGGGTTTTGGGACAACCTGAGGATGGACATCGTTGGTACTTCCGTTATTAGTAGGAAGTTCCTTGTCCTTTGTCGCCTCAGGTTCACTTTCCACTACCTTCGGGAGAGAAGAAGAAGAGGTAGTAGGAATAGCGGGTCCATCATATGAAGTACCACTTCTGGTTGTGATCGCCTTTGCATCGCCCCTCGGATTAGCGATCGTGTTGCTAGGTAAAGTACCTGAGCCCGAGGGTTGATCATTTAAAGACTTCTTTAATTCAGCGATCTGACTGACCAACAACCTGTTTTTCTCCTCTTGAGTCTTCATGAATTGCTTTAAAAGCTCATCAGATGTTGACACAGGAGGAGGTGGAGGGACAATTTGAGGCCGTATGTTCTGGTTATAGCCAGAATTCCCTTGATTAGGGTTCATATTCCCCTGAAATTGATTCCCTCGATTGTAAGTGTTTTGATTAAGATTTCCTTGATGTTGGAAACCTTGATTGGGTCCGGAATAGAAATTACCTTGGTTTTGATAACCTTGGTTCATTCTTGGTTGGTTCTGATTCCGGTTAGGATTCTGGTTGAAACCGGGTGGTGCCTGATAAGTGTTAGCTCGGTAGTTTGGTTCATTTTGAGGACGGTATTGATTACCTCCTTGATTTGAAGTACCGGCTATAGCATTAGCTTCAAAAGGACTACCATCGGTGGCAGTACAGTTGTAGTATGCATGAGGACCACCACAAGTAACACAAACTTCAACTTTCTTCACTTCACCATATGATGGTGCTTGTGTGAAAGTGACTTTCTTTTGGTTAGCAAGAACCAAAGCCTGAACAATATCCGTGAGTTTGTCAATCTTAGCATCGGTGCTAGATGTACTCACGGGAGATGAAGTAGAAGGTCCAGCATTAGATTCAGTATGATATGTCTTTGTGCGGAAAGGACGGACCTGGGACTTGTTTTCAATGATTTGCAAGGCTTCTTTTGTGGTCTTGCTCAAGAAATTACCTCCCGCGGAGGCATTTAGAGAGTCTTGATTGGCCTGGTTCAGACCATTGTAGAAAGTATCCATTTGCATTAACTCGGTAAAACCATGATGCGGACATTTGCGGAGCAAGTCTTTGTAACGATCCCATGCCTCCCCGAATGATTCCTCAAATCTCTGAGAGAATTTCATTATCTCATTCTTAAGACTTGTAGTTCGGGATGGAGGATAGAATTCGTTAACAAACTTGGTAACTAGATCTTCCCATGTCTCAATGGAACGAGGGGGTTGTTTCTCAAGCCAATTCCGGGCTTGTCCCTCTAGAGAAAATGGGAACAGAAGAAGCTTGATAGCTTCATGTGGGACATTCTTGTACTTGATGGTAGATGCAATCTTGTTAAACCATCGAATGTGTGCATGAGGATCATCCCGCTCAAAACCATAGAATTGGCTTTGGGTTACCAGATTAAGTAACCCGGTTTTGAGCTCAAAAGTGTCAGCCACGATGGCTGGGACAACAATAGCATCTCCGTAACCCTCGATGGGTGCTTGGAGAAGCTCATTCATCGGCTTGTCTTCTGCCATTACGGCAGGTGGTGGTGGTGGTAGACGTTCCTCAGTCACGGCTGAAGGAGCTGAACGTCCTCTACGTCTACGAGGAATCTTTCCAAGTTCTGACAATGGACTTGTAGAACTGGAAGAACGAGTGCGCATGCACTAAGTATAAAAATCAGTTTTCAAAACAAATGCGAGGCAAAACGACAAGTGAACTTAACCAATAATTACAAATGAAATGGCTTCTTTGAAAAAGGTACACCAAATCACAAGGACACAAAGGCAAGTTTTAAATCTGATGTTCGGGAACTTATTATGGTCGCACCCCCAGTTAGGTAGTGCACTGCCTTGATTTGCGGTGGTTGATTTTTATGTATATATTAAGTATCACTGAAAAGACGTAGGTATAGATTTGTGCTGATGGGTTTAAAAACTTTTTGACAATATTTTTGGTATCGTCTCGTTTAACCAAATCGTATTTCTTTAAGAATCACCTTAAAAGAAACACAAGCTAGAAAACGTTACGATTGTTTTGTTGTTTTATATTTTGTTTGGTGTTGTTAACACTTTAGGAAAAGTGTTAATGAACTTTTTGATTTTGTTATAACTTTACAAAAACTTTTTACAAACAATGGTATATGTGCAAGTACGGGTCTGAAAAATGCTTAGAACACGCTTACAACCTCCCCGGCAACGGCGCCAAAATTTGATTGGTGCAAAACCGTCAAGTTTTCTCACGCGAGCTGATCACTTGTGAATGACCAGCCGTAAGGAACTTAAAACAGCTCACACACCAAATGTAATTTAGATCAGGAGAATACAGTGGATTCCCGGGTCGTTAAGTCTCACGGAGGATGACTGGTGTTTAACACAATCAGATGTCGAATAACCACTAAGGATAGTGACCAGTAAGGTTTTTGAGATATTTATACCTAAAGAAAAGATTAATAAATTACAGTGGCTTAAATGCAAATTAAAGAAAATTAAAAAGTTAAATTCTATTAAATAAATGCTATCACTATTTTTAAACTAATGTTTTTGTTTTTATGTTTTTATAAAACTGAATTAAAAACTACGTGACGTACAAATAAAAACGTGAAACTTACACAATATTAATCCTAAAAATATGAAAATGATATTTTTAAAAACCTAATGATATAAGAAAATTTTAAGAAAAAGAAAATTATTTTTATAACTATTTAATGGATTATTATTAATTAAAAACTAATTTTAACTAATTAATAATAACCTAAATTACAAGAAAATAGGAAATAAACCTAGAAAAATAAAATTATGACTTGGAAAAATCTAAAATAACAAAAGAGAATTTTCAAAACTATTTTTATATTTTTCTGATTATTTTTCTATTTTTTATGGATTTTAAACTATTTAAAACTAACTAAATTACTAAAAATTACAAAATAAACTATGAAAAATCTGGAAAATTACTTTTTTTACTTTTTATATTTATCTAAACTTAATAAAAATGAAAAATTATTTTTTTGAACTTTTTTTCTGATTTAATTGTATTAAAAGCTATTTAAATAATCCTAAAAACTGTTTTTAATTAAGAAAAATAGCAAACTGTTATGGAAAAATGTGAAAATTTCAGGAAAACTCTAAAATTATACTAGGAATCTAGGAAAAATAGAAAAACATGGTGTTGTGTGGATGAATATGGGACTGCTATTGCAAGTGCTTGTGAAATAAGCACTTGAATAAGCCAAATGATCACCACAAGCTACCAAACTGAAACAGAAGCATTAATATGCTAAAACTACTGAAATGAAGCAAGAAACAATAGGCCTTAACCTCTGGATTACAACTGCTTGTGATTTGATTTATTTGAGCTTAAGCTAAAAACACGTTTAGGTAACCAAGTTTGAGCTTATGCACAAGCTTCAAAATAAGCTGAATATGAAAACCAGTAATTGGAACTTGGAGAAGACCTGGCCAACTATTTTGAAACCAAAAAGCAGACCAAGTAAAGCTCTGTGGAGCTCTGGACAAGCTTAGCAATAAGCTGAGAAACACTCAGCTTTGACTGAGTTTTGGAGCAGGGCACTTAGGCCCTGTTACACAAGCTTGTTTGGAGCTTATAAAAAATTGGTAAAATTCTACAAAAATGCTAATAAGAAATGATACCAGCTGAAGTTCATGAAACAACAAATCTCACTTAATTTGTCCCAGAAATGAATACATGATAAATCATCTCAGTTGGCTGAAAACAAGATTTGTCACTTTTGACTTTTGAAAGCAGTTGAGATTATTTGACTTTCATGAACTTTGATTCCACTTTTAGGACTGATGTTAATGTATTATGATGAAATGAAGCTAATACAGGATATGTTTAAGTATTCTTAACACAAAACAAGGATCCACTTTTTCAAAATCTTAACAGTTAATAGCTTTAAGACAATTAGCATGTGATTTTGACTTCTAGCCTTTGCATACCCAAAATGTTGACTGAGATGAATATATTGGAGATAAACAAGCATGAAACAACTAAGAACAACCACTGACTAAACCTTTGACAGTGTTTTGACAGCAAATCCAAACACCCTTAATTTTACTGTTATGAACTCAAAACTGAGACCAACCACTTAACTAGCCAATGTCATTGATCAAACTGAGCTCAATTACTATAATGACCACTAAATAAACAGATTTAAACCACTTATTACTACAAAAACAGGTTATGCATTAAAACTTGGAAAATCACTTACAAAGGGTCCTAGCCACTTTGGCTTGCCAACAATGAAACCAGAACTGCTAACCTATCAAAACCAACCTATTGAACTCAAAACCAACCCATTTCCATGTCTGCATCACCTATCACCATATCTGCATCAATTTTGCCCTTACTTTGACTTTTGTTGACCAGATTCCAAAGATGCTTGAAAATTGAATATAGGCTTACAAAAAGCTATTATAAGCTTATATAAGCTTATATGAGCTTATAAATAAGCTGCTAGAGATTTGAAGATAAGAAATTGAAACCTAAATTTGCAACAGTGGACAAAAAACATGAAATGTAAACTCAAACTTGAATTGATGCTTGAAGAAAGTTGTAATACACTCAAATACCTTTGTTTGATACAATTAAACTGGAAAATACAATTAAGAACTGTTTAAACATTATAAGCTTGAAAACGACATACACTTAAAGAAATAAACTAACTACTCCTTTGTTTCTCTGTCTTCCTCCTCTTTTATGCTTCAACTGAGCTCCACGTGGCCTTCTGAGATAATCCCACCTCTTCTTAGAGCCAATGGTTGAGTTTTGAGTATTCTAGGCCAATTTATCAATTTGGCGGGAAAGCTACATTTGACTTGTAGGGCTCTGTTTTATCAACTAGGGGGGGGTGGCATTAATTGTGGGGGGTGGATGATGATGAGGGTGGAAGAAAGGTGAGGTGACTGGAGAGGAGCAGGCAAGTTGGTTTGCAGGCAACACATGGGAGAGATAAACAGTGTGGGCGCGTTTTTTTGCTTGTTTGACTTTCTTTGACCAAAGGTCCAAAATAGCTAAAGACAGGGGGTCCAAAATGTATAAAGGCAGGGGGTCAAATTCAATTTGACAAGGCTTAGGTTTAGTATTATGACATGGACTAATTTGCACTTTCTGAATTCTTGAAGGACCAAACTGCCAATACTCCAAAGTTCTCACAAGGGTCACTTTTGACAAGATTTAATTGTGCAAGGACTATTTTTGACATTTTCAAATTTTCAAAGGACCAAACTTGACAATTTTGAAAGTTCAGGGACCTAAGTTGTAAATTTGTAATTTTAAATCTCAAGGACCAATTTTGACAACTTAGGAATCCCTAGGGACTCAAAATGATATTTTTCTTTATTTAGATTTACCAGGGACTGTTTTTGACAACTTTTGAAACTTGGGGGACTAAAACTGCCAATTATGCAGACTTGATACGTTTTTCACCAGATTTTGATATTTTTGCATTTAAAACATATAAAACACTTATTTGTGATATTTTTATCATTTTGATGCATTTCTGAGTGTTTTCAGATGTTTTTGCAGTTTAATTGGTACAAAAATGATGAGTATTTACACACTAATCAATCCCCCACACTAAGATATTGTTAGTCCCTAGCAATGTTTTGAGAAAAATTTAATGGATTTCATCTCTTTACCAAAAGCCATTACTTCTGGAGTAGCCAAATGTTTCAGTTCAAGTAAGAACCTTGGTACACCGATAACCAAATGATTTTGAGCAAATCACCAGCTTCCAACGGGTTTGATTTGTCTTTACCAGAAGCCGTTTGCTTCTGGACTAGCCAACTCTTAGATAAAATATCTTTGGTGAGTCGATTACCAATTATGGTTTTCCAACTGCCTTTACCACAAGCCATAAACTTGCGGGCTAGCCAACTCTTCACTTTTAAGGATATGGTGAGCTGAATACCATACAATTTTGGGCAAATTGCAAGCCGTCAACGGATTTGAGATATCTTTACCAAGAGCCGTTTGCTCCTGGATTAGCCAATCCTTTTGTTTATTAGACAAGGCGGACTGATAACCAAATGAGTAAGTGCAAAACACTTACTCCAAAAAATTTTTTTTGCCAAAAATGGGGGAATTAGGCGGTATAATTACATGATAAAATTCGTGAGAATTCCCCCCCACACTTAGAAATGAATATTGCCCTCAATATTCAAAGTACCGGCTGTTATGCCGAAACATAGAACGTAAAAGGGAAATACTAAGGCCATTATTTAGCATGATTTTTTTTTTTTTTTTTTTTTTTTTTTTTTTTTTTTT
>BPTQ01000002.1:16788937-16828909 GCA_019973895.1 Chrysanthemum seticuspe
TGTGGGCAGAAGCTGTATCTACTGCATGCTATACTCAAAACCGTTCTATGATTACAAAATGCCACAACAAAACACCTTTCAAGCTTGTCCGCAACAGAAAACCGAATCTCAAACACTTTCATGTATTTGGATCTCTTTGCTATCCGAATAATGATCGTGATGACTTTGGAAAGCTCAAAGCCAAAGCTGACATTGGAGTCTTTATTGGATATTGTGATAATTCTAAAGGTTTCCGGATCTGGAATCGTCGGACAAAGGAGGTTATGGAAACGATTCATGCTCATTTTGATGAACTTACGGAAATGGCTTCTGAGTATAACAACTTAGAACCCGGTCACAACCGCTTAAACTTCCCTCAACCCCCATCATCAGCTGGACAAAGCCCCCAGCTCACTCGTCATCAAATGGAAAGGTTATTTGCTCCGCTGTTCAGTGACGATATTGATGAATGTGCTCCAGGTGTATCCGATGCTTCCGCCGCTCAACCTAATACTACTCTTATACCTGATACACCTACTACAACAACTACTGTTGAAGAAGCACCACCAGTTGACTCCACCACAACAGTTGAACAAACCGCTTCCAACAATGATGAACCAGCTGATGATATTCTTAACGACGTAACCCCACCTGCAGATTTTGATCCAAATGCGTTCTTTAACCCGTTTGCTAATGAGTCTGCTGCACCAGATGTCGCGGAATCTTCAACAAGCCAATTGAATCCTCAGAATCTGCACAATGTATACCAACATCAACCCTCTACACATCGATGGACAAAAGACCATCCTCTGGAAAATATTATTGGCAACCTGAATCAACCAGTCGTTACGAGACAACGTCTTCACTCATACGGTGAACACTGCATTTATGCACTCACTGTCTGCCAATTTGAGCCTAAAAACATTAAAGACGCAATGACAAAAGACAACTGGATTGAATCCATGCAAGAAGAACTCAACCAATTCAAACGTCTTGAAGTATGGGAACTGGTTGAAAGACCAACAGGGGTCTACGTCATTGGTCTCAAATGGATTTGGAACAACAAATTGGATGCTAAAGGGAACGTAATCCGAAACAAGTCACGTCTAGTTGCTAAGGGTTATCGTCAGGAAGAGGGTATAGACTTTGAAGAATCTTTTGCTCCGGTTGCTCTTCTTGAGGCTGTTCGGATATTTCTCGCGTTCGCGGCTCATATGAATATGACGGTCTTTCATATGGATGTCAAAATTGCGTTTCTTAATGGACAACTGAAAGAAACGGTTTATGTCAGCCAACCAGAAGGATTCTTTGATCCCGAGTTCCCGAACCATGTCTACAAACTGAACAAAGCTCTGTATGGTCTCAAACAAGCTCCTCGGGCATGGTACGATAAGTTATCATCTTTCCTCACTGCCAATAATTTCACCAAAGGTTCGGTCGACCCTACTCTTTTCATACAATATCATGGGGCACATATCTTAATTGTTCAAATTTACGTTGATGACATCATTTTTGGGTCTACACATAATAAGTACTCAATCGCTTTTGCAAAACTAATGAAGAAAAATTTTGAAATGTCCATGATGGGTGAACTTACGTTCTTTTTAGGACTGCAAGTTCATCAATCACCCCATGGTATTTTCTTGAGTCAGTCCAAATATGCCCTTGAATTGTTAAACAAATTTGGAATGAAAACCTGTGACACTTATGCCACACCAATGACTCATACCAAGAAGCTAGATGCTCATGTATCTAACAGCTAGCAGCTAGCAGACCTGACATTGTCTTTGCCGTTTATCTTTTCTCCCGTTATCAGTCGAGACCAACTGAAACCCACCTCTCTGAGGCTAAAAGAATCCTCCAATACATCAAGGGAACCATTAACTTGGGGATCTGGTATCTGAAGGATTCTGGTTTTGAACTAATCGCTTTTTCAGATGCTGATCACGCAGGATGTTTAGATTCACGAAAAAGTACTTCAAGAGCACTACAATTTCTTGGTGATAAACTGGTGTCTTGGCAATCGAAGAAGCAGGATTGTACATCTCTGTCATCAACCGAAGCAGAATATGTAGCCATGTCAGCGTGTTGTGCTCAAGTCATCTGGATGAGAACACAACTCAAAGACTATGGTTACGTATTTGATAGAATCCCGATGTAGTGCGACAATTGGAGTGCCATTGCGATCTCGTGCAACTCAGTTCAGCATTCAAAATCAAAGCACATAGATCTTCGCTCTCATTTCATCAAGGACCACGTGGAATAGGGTACAGTTAAATTATACTTCATGGGTACAGAATACCAATTGGTAGATCTACTCACCAAAGCCTTGCCTCCCGCTAGGTTTAATGAGTTGGTCCACCGGATTGGTATGAGGTGTTTGACTCAAGAGGAATTGGATGACCTCTTAAAACAGTCTTAAAAACTTGTCAAACACCAAAATCTCTTTTGTAAATAATTTTTCAAAAACAAAATACAAAAATATAAAACCTGATAAAACAACAAAAATATTCTTCTATCTATTTTCTTTCATCATGGCAAGTACATTTCTTCCGTCAACACTCTAATCTATCAAAATTCAGTATTTTTCCGATCAAGTGTTGAGGGGGAGAAAATAAATACTCAACTGTTTCAAAATAATCGTGTACTTGCATGTTACCTTTTCCCGGTTGTTTCTTTAAATGGTGGTCACATTTCTGGTTTACTGACACTCCTCGGACTAAAACTTATAACCTTTCATTATTTCTTAAGTCGAGGGGGAGTGTCGTCAAAGTTATTTTCAAATATCCTTCGTTTGGTAACCATAATGGAAGTTAAATGGCTTTGAATGAAAATGGAAAAGGTAGAGGGACTGAAAGCGTCAAAAGTTTAAAGTATTTTTCTAATAAAACCACTCCACCTAACGTGTACTATTCACATTTATTACAAACCACCTATATCATCATACGCTTAAAATTCGTTCTACAAATCCGTGTTTTGGATCAACAATCTGTAAGTGTTTTTGTGTTCTTAACAAGATTACAAACAATGGTTTTGAATCGTTTCGAAAAATAACGGTTAGATTTTAAACTAGGGATGATTTTGTGTTCTACGCGTATGAACACATAATCTTGTTTATGTGTTTGTGGTTAAAAGGATTGTGTCAAAACGTTTCTAAAACATCAATGATACAGTGTTTATCCTCAAAACTTACCTAGAAACACGAATTGATTGTTTTCTAGGAATTAGGGTTTATTCCTGGGTTTGAGTATTTTCAATTGTGAATGTTTTTGGTCAAAATGATTGTTGCGTGATGTTGTTATTATAGTGTATTGATGTTATCTATGCTCTAAAACAACCCAGAAACACTAATTGATTGAGAATTAGAAATTAGGGTTTAATGTTCTTGAGATTTGGGTACTTTTGATTCACTGCGAATTGGGTGTTAAAACTTGGTCATTACACTCACATAACATCTTAGACTTACCAGAAAAAGTTTGGTGCAATTTCCATGGCTAGATTTCTTACGCGTAATTCTTGAAACTAGGGTTTAAGTTCTACGCGTAAGACTTTTTACGCGTAAACTGTTTAATAAGTATTCATGCCATGATCTATTATAGAATGAATGTATGTGTTAAAATTGATGTTATGATGATTTTATTTCAGGTTTGCTATACGTAAAAATCAGAATCAAGGTTGTTAGATAACTACGCATAAGGATCACCTTACGCGTAGCATGTTATGCGTAAGAGTAATCTTACGCGTAGCGTTTACGCGTAAGGTTCTACAAAGGGACTACGCGTATCCTGTGAAGGATATGCGTAAACAGTTATCTCTACGCATAAGGTCTACTCTTACGAGTAAGCCTTACGCGTAAGGTTTGATATACGCCTACGTGGAAGCTTTACGCATAAGGTCCCCTTTTCCTACGCGTAATATTTCTTACGCGTAAGTAAGGATCCTACGCATAAGCTTGCGTCTACGCGTATACTTCTCCTGTTTACGCATAAGCTACCATTCCTACGCCTAAGCCTTGATCAAACCTTCATTATGAATTGTTACGCATGCAAACTTGTAAATAAATAAATCATAATGTCACTAATCCAATAATGTCACTAATAAGCTTAAACGTTTAATATTTTGTGTTAAATAAGTGATAACATAAACTTTAAAACTTAAAGTTAACTAACTCACGAAAAATATCACGACGTCATTGGACTATTGAACATACAAGTGAATTTGGACTCGTAACAATCATTGACATTGTACATTCAATAATTAGACAATAAAACCATCTGTTGACTAATATAATGTCTTTCTATATGTTGGTTCTTTTGGCTAATGTTATTTCAGATCACGACATGGCTGCTCAAATGAATGTGGATGCACCAAATGTTCTCACAATTGCTGATATCTTCCCTAATGGCTATCCGACGAAGATTGGAAAGAATAACCTTCGGGTTGACTTTGAAACCCTCACCTGCTCAGAATCTTCCTGCTTGATTGCTGTGGATGTTCTAAAGAATCATCCTTACCAGAATATGCTCTCACATTCTGCTACAGTACCGGAGATTTACATTCACCAGTTCTGGAATTCAATGCAAAGGATCAAAGGTCAAAGTGCAGTGACAGTGACGCTCAATCACAAATAAGTCACCATCACACATGCAGACTTAAGGGTTGTTCTTCTCATCCCTGACATCGAGTCAACCGATTTCTATGCCACACCTACTGAAGAGACAGTTTTGCAATTCTTGATTGATATTGGCTATGATGAAGCTTCAGGAATTATCACTAAGCATTCTCACGTGGAGCTTAAGAACATTCCTCAACCGTGGAGAACTCTCTACATCATCATCACCAAATCTGTCTCTGGTCGTGACAGAGGCTATGAGCATCCCAAGCTCATGGAACTGCAAATCTTTTGGTCATTGATCAACATGAAGCACATCGAAATAGAAGCTCTGATATGGGACGACATGATGAAATTTCTCAAAAAGCTTGGCTCAAAGATTCCCTATGTTAGATACACAAAACTGTTGATCCAGAGAGCACTTGGGCTTCATCCTGATATTCCCAAGAGGCTCAATGACCCCAACAATCACGACATGTTGTCTGAGCCTATTCTAACAGTCAGAATCAAGGAATCGACAACCAAGAAACAGGGTGCTGTGTTACCTGATCACCTTCTGTCTGACGAAATCAAAAAGCTCTACACATACAAAAGGTATCGGGTAGCAGTTAAAGAAGGCAAAGTTGGTCATCTCGATGAAAAGTCTTCTGGCACACCAACAAGGAGAACCAGAAGAGCCAGTGCAGGAAGTGCTGCAAGCACTGAGAATCAGAGGAAGTTCCCCAAGAGGAATCCTGGACGCAAAAGGATTGTTCCCTCCAAGGAAGCTGTTCCTATTCCCATTCCAAAATCTGAACCGCAAAGAGAGCTTGTGGACGAAAGCTCTGAGGAAACTGAATCAGACGATGAGGTCTTCTACTCTGAATCTGCAACCGAAGCACCTCCTTCAGTAGCTAAACCTCCCAGTCCACCAGCTGTCCAAGGAAGAGGGAAGACTCCAGTACTTGTGCCTAATGAAGAAAGCTCAGATGAAGAGCCACTAGAGACAACATACACGAAGAAGCTTAAAATTATTAGACTCCAAAACAAAGCTAAAGAATTTGAACAGGATCAAATGCGTTGCCCCGGAGGATCGAGTGGTGGTGTCCACTCTTCACCAATTCCTGATGCAGTTAATCAACCCGATAAGGGAACTGGTGCCACCGCTCTTGTGCAACAACAAAAGCTTGTGGAGGATTCTATTGATTATGAGTTTGAGGAACCTGTTAATACAAATAAACCGTAAAAACGTTTATTAATATTTTGCGATCTCTTTGTGTTTTGTTGATAACATATATAATGTTGTCTTAAGTATAATTATAAGGATACATGTTATTTTTGTATAGCATTTACATATAATCTTTTAAATACAAAAATGTAGTAATTAAGCATTTGTTGTAATAGTTTATTAGGATGCGTAAAAACCATAACCCATGGATCTTAACCCATACCCAAGAAGACTAGATACAATGTATTCTTAGATACATTGAATCTAAAGAAAACCCATGGACCAACCCATAACCCATGACCCATAACCAAAAAACCCATGGGCAAAGAAGAGTGTTCCACGGATCCCTAGCTTTGTGCTAGCCGGATCCCAAGTGGAAGGGATCCGTGGGATCTGTGGGAACAGTGAGGAAATTTGCCTATAAATAGAGAACCATTTCTTCATTCTAACTCACCCCTCTTCTTACTAAATCTCTCATACACTCTAATTCTCTTCTAACATATAGATCACTAGATCTAGAGAGTTGTTTTCTTTTCTTTCTATTTGTGATCCTCATATAGGTCCTTCTCTAAGGCGAGATCACGAGCATTCTACAAGTCATCCAAGCAAGGGGTCCTTGATTGATTTGTCACTCCGCAAGATTTCTGTAGCGAAGATCTTGTATTTGATTATTTCACAAATTTTTTGTGTAATAGTTGTGTTGGTTTGGTCCACCGTGCTACGGACTCGGTATCTAGCTTTGTACTGGATAAAGTGTAAGCAACGTTGTGAAGGCTTCTCCGCCAAGTGAAGGAGTTTGTTGACATAGTGCTTGAACTCTCGAGTAGGTGACTCGGGGAGTGGAGTAGGGCAAGGAAGGTGTCCTTGTAGCCGAACCACTATAAATCGGTTGTGTCTTTTCTATCCCTTATCTTTATTTATTTGCTTGCACTATCATTAGATGTATACGTTCTCAACATCCATACGATTTCACATAATATCGGATCTAAAGTTTTTGAAATCAAATTAAAATGGGCAAAACTATTCAACCCCCCCCTTCTAGTTTTCCACAATTGGTATCAGAGCTAAGTTTATAAAAGTTTTAAAGTAAAATTGTATTTTAAAAACTTTTCGATCACTATAGGTTCTGAAAATTATAAGGAAGGGCAATCTATGCAACGACCACCACTACTTGAAACTAATGGTTTTATATATTGGAAAAATAGATTCGAAACATATGTGAAATCTAAAGATATTGATCTTTGGTACATTATTGTTGAAGGTGATTTTGAGGCTACCTCAAATGATGATAAGGGAAATTTAGTTAACATACCTCATGATAAACTAAATGATGAAATGAAGAAAAAGCTTTCGAAAAATAGTGAAGCAAAAATGGTTTTATATAATGCTTTACCGAAAAAGGAATTTGAAAGAATTTCCTTACTCAAAACCTCTAAAGAAATTTGGAATTCTTTAGTTGTAACTCATCAAGGCAACGAACAAGTTAAAAATAATAAAATTGATTTATTTGTTCAACAATATGAACAATTTTCAATATCGGATGAGGAAACTATAGATCATTCATTTGCTAACTTTAATACTATTATTACATCTTTACAAGCACTTGATGAATCTTTCTCTAGCCGTAACCATGTTAGGAGATATCTAAGGGCACTTCCATCGAAGTGGAGATCTAAGGTGACGGCGATCGAAGAGTCAAAAGATTTGACAACTCTCACCCTCGATGAACTCATAGGCAATCTAAAAGTCTACGAGCTTGTTCTTGCTAAAGATTCCGAAGCCTTTAAGGTAAAAGAGAAACATAAATCTCTTGCCTTAAAAGCCAAAAAGGATTCAAGTGATGAAGATAACTCTTCCTCGGGTAGTGACGACGAGGAGTATGCTATGGCGGTAAGGGACTTTAAAAAGTTCTTTAGAAGAAAGGGAAGATACGTCAAACAACTGTATGACGATAAGAAAGGTTTTCGGAAAAGCAAAGAGGACGAGAAGCCAAAGGATGATCGTACTTGCTTTAAATGTGGGGACCCAAACCACTTTATTAGTAAGTGTCCCAAACGGGATGATCAAAAGGTATTCGTAAGCTGCACGTGGGGAATGAGCGACGAGGAGGAAGAAGAAATTTGTCTCATGGCAAATGACGAGGTATGTCATGAATACTATAGTAGTTCATCACTTGATGACGACTCATTGCATAATGAATATGATAAACTATGCAATATTAGCTTAAAACTAATTAACAAAAACAAGCTTTTAAAGAGTCAAAACCAACATTTAGATAAAGAAGTCATAGAATTAAAAGCAAAACTAAAACGTTTGGAAAAGGGTAAAATAGCAAGTGGTGAATGTGAACTTTGTGTTCAACTTTAAACACTAGTTGATCATTTAGATTCTAAAATTGCTAGAATAAGTACAAACACCTTAGATACAATACTCGATGGTGTTAAAACCGGCAACAACCAAAAGGGCCTAGGTATACAACAACTTGATCCATCAACTAGTGAAAGTAAAGAAACAAAATTTGTTAAAGAATTAGAAAAACCAGCCACTGTTGTGGCGGATCCCACGGATCCCCTAAAAAGGGAACCGGCTAGTGTACAAACTGGGATCCGTGGATCTGCTGTGACAACTAGTGGTAATAACATAGCCTCATCATCTAGAACCGAGTTCGTTATCGTAAATAGGAAGAGACCAACTCATGTCACCACTAGACATCCACCTCCAAAATATAATCCTACTTTTGCAAGAAACAAAGCACCATCTTTTCAAAAACATAATACATCTAGGAGACCTAATAACGTTTATCCAAGAAGTAACCATCAAATGGGATGGAACCCTAATATGCAAAACGGTTTCTCCTTTCAAAACTTTGCTCCATGGAATGCATACTCATCTTATCCATACATGTCTAACATGAATGGAATGTTTAACACTAATGAACCCATGAACAAATGGGGACCAAACTTTTGAGTTTATTATTGTTTTAGGTGTGCTTAAAGGTCGACCTAGACCCCGATGAATGGGTCAAGGATAGCGGGTGCACGAGGCACATGACCGGCAATAGGGATCTATTCTCCACATATGAATCCGTAAATGGAGGTAATGTGGTGTTTGGAAATAGCAAAAGTAGAATCATCGGTAAAGGTATGGTTTCTAACAAATCTCTAACCATTAACGACGTATGTCACGTAGAAAACCTAAACTTTAACCTCTTAAGTATAGGACAAATATGTGATAAAAAGTGCAATGTACTTTTTACCGAAACTGGTAGTAAGATACTTAAAAATGGCATAACCATAGGAAGAGGAATTAGGAAACATGAAGTCTATGTCATTAAAATCGGTAATGAACCTGAAGATAAACTATGTCTTACCTCAATGGATGATACTTCGACCTTATGGCATCGAAGATTGGGTCACGCCAACATGCGACTTCTTCAATCGCTATCATCCAAAGATCTAGTAAGAGATCTACCTATGTTAAAATATGAACATCATTTTTGTGATGCTTGTAATATTGGTAAACAAGCTCATTCGAGTCATAAAGCTAAAAACATGGTGTCCACAACTAGGTGTCTAGAATTACTACATATGGATTTATTTGGTCCATCCGCTATCCAAAGTTATGGAGGCAACTACTACACTTTGGTAATAGTGGATGACTACTCTAGGTATACATGGACAAAATTTTTAAAGAACAAAAAGGAAACCTTTAATTATTTTGAAATATTAAGCAAAAAGATCCAAAGACAACTAGGAAGTCCTATAGTGTCTATTAGAACGGATCATGGTAGGGAATTCGATAATGAAGTGCAATTTGGAGTCTTTTGTGATGCTAATGGTATTACTCACAACTTCTCGGCTCCACGCACTCCACAATCGAATGGGGTAGTAGAAAGAAAGAATAGAACCCTTCAAGAAATGAGTAGAACCATGCTTAACGAACAATCCATACCTTAAAATTTTTTGTGTAATGCTGTTGATACTTCAACGTACATATTCAATCGAGTCTTAATTAGACCAATCTTAGGTAAAACTCCATATGAGTTACTCCGAGGCAAAAAGCCTACTTTAAATCATTTTAGAGTCTTTGGAAGCAAATGCTTCATTCTTAACACTAAAGATTACCTTACAAAATTTGATCCTAAATCAACCGAAGGTATCTTTCTAGGTTACTCGCCAAATAGCAAAGCTTACGTCATATTAAACAAAGAAACAATGAAGGTAGAAGAGTCATTAAACATAAAATTTGATGAAAGTCCACCCAAACCCTCTCCACCTCTTGTCGATGATGAGATCATAGAAAGTGAAGCTATTGTAATTAAGAAAAAGATAAATGAAGAAGAAGAACCTTTAATTAGTGAAATCACAAACATTAAAGAGTCCAAAGATCACCCCATAGATAAGGTCATAGGAAAGCTAAACGAACGAACATTAAGGTCTCAAGCTCATAACTAAAGTAGCTTATTTTGTTTTGTTTCAACTATAGAACCTAAGAACACACAAGAAGCCATAAAAGATGAAAGTTGGGTAATGGCTATGCAAGAAGAATTAATCAATTTGTTTCTAATGATGTTTGGACACTTGTCCCTCCACCTAGTAATCAAACCATAATAGGAACAAAATGGGTGTATAAAAATAAATTAGATGCAAACGGAGTAGTATCTAGGAACAAGGCTAGACTCGTTGCCCAAGGGTATAACCAACAAGAAGGAATAGACTTTGATGAGACCTATGCCCCCGTGGCTAGATTAGAGTCTATAAGAATACTTCTTGCGTATGCTTGTGCTAATGATCAAAAGCTTTATCAAATGGATGTCAAAAGCGCTTTTCTAAATGGTTTTATTAATGAAGAAGTATATGTAGCTCAACCTCCGGGCTTCATCGATTTTGAAAAACCCAAACACGTTTATAAATTAAAGAAAGCCCTTTATGGTCTTAAACAAGCTCCAAAAGCTTGGTATGATAGACTCAAGTCCTTTTTAATTAAACATAACTATACCATGGGGTTAGTTGACAACACACTTTTTACTAAGAAAAAAGAGTCACACATAATCATAGTACAAATATACGTAGATGATATTATATTCGGATCCACTTGTCAAGACATGTGTGATGATTTCTCTAAAATCATGCATGACGAGTTCGAGATGAGTATGATGGGAGAACTTAGTTTCTTTCTTGGTCTACAAATTAAACAAGTAGAAGATGGTATTTTCTTCAATCAATCTAAATCATCAAGGAGATGTTAAAGAAATTTGGTCTAGAAGATTCGAAACCAATTAGGACACCCATGTCATCCGACACCAAACTCACAAAAGATGAAGACGGCGAATCCATAGATAATACTAAATATCGTGGCATGATAGGTAGTCTTCTCTACCTCATGGCAAGTAGGCCGGATATCATGTTTAGTGTCTGCTTATGTGCTAGGTTTCAAGAAAACCCCAAAACTTCACACCTAGAAGCCGTAAAAAGAATTTTTAGATACATTAAGGGTACAGCACAATTAGGATTATGGTATCCTAAGGGCACGGGTGTAGAAACAATTGTATATGCAGATTTTGACCATGCAGGTGATTATGTTGATAGAAAAAGTACAAGTGGGGTGTGTACTTTCATGGGATGTTGTTTAACATCATGGTTTTCTAAGAAACAAACAGCTCTAGCAATATCAACAACCGAAGCCGAGTACGTCTCCACCGGCAAAGCATGCCAACAAGCACTACGGATGAAACAAGCGTTAGTAGACTACGACATTCATCTAAGCGACATAGCCATTCTATGTGACAACAAAGGTGCCATCGACTTAAGCAAGAATCCGGTATTGCATTCTCGCACCAAGCATATAGAGATTCATCATCACTTCTTAAGAGACAATGTTCAAAAGGGGAACATTTCTATTGAGAAGGTAGCATCCGAAGATAACATAGCCGACGTCCTCACCAAACCGTTGAAGCGGGAACAATTCAACCTACTTCGTCTTGGTCTTGGTTTAATGGAACACACGTCGTAATTTATTTTGACTCTACAAGGTATGTAAACACTAGCCTTCTTCCTTCTGAGTCTAAGATCTCTATTTCACGCACAACTCACAAACAATACGGGAATTTTCAAAACCCAAAGATAAGTTTTTCACTTATAGCTTTCTTACTTTTTATATACACATTTTCAAAGAAAACCTACTTTCACAATGTTTTCTAAAAGGATGATACCTTCCCGTATCAATTTCACAAAAGCAATTTCTCACGTCTAGGACAAATCGCTTTTTCATTATTAATACAAAGTAAAAACCCGTTTTCATTGCATCTCATGTCTTTTGAATGCTAAAGGGGACACATAACTAATATGTGTTTTCGGGTACATTCATTTAAGCTACAATAAATTAGGAGCATTGACAACACAAGATTACGTACTTATGTACTAAATATGTGTTTTCGGGTTATCTCAATAGGATACTTTTTATACTTCTAGTTTAGTTTTTATTCCTTTTTAGGGGTCGAGATAACCGCAACTCCAAATAGTTTGCATATAGGCACACAATAGGCAAAAATGTTTCCAAAAGGAAAATTTTGTGCTGCCTGAAACACCAGACCCACGGATCCCAGCCTTCATGCTGGACGGATCCCTTAAGGGAAGGATCCGTGGGAACCGTGGAACAGAAGCTGATTTTACCTTCTTATTTTTTCACTTTGGATGAAAAATCCACATTTGTTTCATTTTTGGGAGTATGCTATTTAATGCTTATGTTCTCATGATCACAAGCCTTGAATTCATATCTAATCATTAGATTTTAATCCACATTTTGGGTCAAGCATTCATTACAATGCTTTGTTTTTCTCTATATATAGAACTCCCAAAATGCTTGCATAATCCATCTCATCCTCAAATACACAATACACCATGTCATCCAAAAACCCTCTAGATGAATCACCTAGTAAAAACAAGCATCTTCATGATACCCAAAACTTTTTACTACCACCATCCAAAATACCACAATCCAACTCTAGGATATCCGCACGGATTAGTATACGATCGTGTTGCTTAGCAAAACCAACCTCAAATGATTCATCCTCAACAAATAACTCACCACAAGATGCTTCCATTATAGCACCACCCTCATCAACAACAAGTACACCAACTTCATCACCACCTAAAATAACTCTTTTGGAACTCCTTAAGACTCCAACAAGATCTACCCAACCTAAAGAAAAAGAAATAGTCTTTTCAACACCCCCCCCCCACATCACCAAATACTATTTTTCAAGATCTTGAAACATCACCACCTATAGCTCCCATCACATTACAAGAACATCTAGGTTCTTTTCCACCACCACTTACAAACATTCCGGATTTTGATCCATATTTTCCTATTTTTCCACCACAACTTCTGCATAACTCAAATCAAAACAACCCGGAAAACTTCCGCACTCATCACCCACATCATTTACATTGTGAACATTGCCAATCCACTAGGGAAATTGCAATAGAAGTTAAGGAAGAAATGCGCTTCATACTCAACCTTATCCTTGATCGCATCAATACCATTACTCATCAAAACCTCCATCCATAACCTTATGCAAGCATGGAAGGAATCACTACTACTATTTCTCATTTTTTTTTCTTTCAAGTCATTTTCAAGAACAAGTCTAGTTCTTATTTTTACATGCTTGTAAGTGGCATAACTACCACTACAATTTGTCGTTTTATTACAAGGCCTTGTTTACATACCTTGGCTCCCTATCTTGATTCTCGACAACCACAAGATCATTTAAGCATGTTACTAACCTTTCTTTTTGTAGGATTTTTTTTTCTTCTCTTGACGCCCCAAACTAGGGGGAGCTACCGTCAAGGGGGAGTAAGAAATACGTAGACTACATTTTCCTCCAAGGGTTAACTTTTTGTTTCGACAAAAAGGGGGAGAAGAAGTAAAACTTAGGAGCTTTCAAAACTTACATCTATTCTTAAGTTTTACTCATCTTAACATTATATTTTGTCATCAACAAAAAGGGGGAGATTGTTAATACAAATAAACCGTAAAAACATTTATTAATATTTTGCGATCTCTTTGTGTTTTGTTGATAACATATATAATGTTGTCTTAAGTATAATTATAAGGATACATGTTATTTTTGTATAGCATTTACATATAATATTTTAAATACAAAAATGTAGTAATTAAGCATTTGTTGTAATAGTTTATTAGGATGGGTAAAAACTATAACCCATGGATCATAACCCATGGATCTTAACCCATACCCAAGAAGACTAGATACAATGTATACTTAGATACATTGAATCTAAAGAAAACCCATGGACCAACCCATAACCAAAAAACCCATGGGCAAAGAGGAGCGTTCCACGGATCCCTAGCTTTGTGCTAGCCGGATCCCAAGTGGAAGGGATCCGTGGGAACAGTGAGGAAATTTGCCTATAAATAGAGAGCCATTTCTTCATTCTAACTCACCCCTCTTCTTACTAAATCTCTCATACACTCTCATTCTCTTCTAACATATAGATCACTAGATCTAGAGAGTTGTTCTTCTTTTCTTTCTATTTGTGATCCTCATATAGGTCCTTCTCTAAGGCGAGATCACGAGCATTCTACAAGTCATCCAAGCAAGGGGTCCTTGATTGATTTGTCACTCCGCAAGATTTCTGTAGCGAAGATCTTGTATTTGATTATTTCACATATTTTTTGTGTAATAGTTGTGTTGGTTTGGTCCACCGTGCTACGGACTCGGTATCTAGCTTTGTACCGGATAAAATGTAAGCAACGTTGTGAAGGCTTCTCCGCCAAGTGAAGGAGTTAGTTAACATAGTGCTTGAACTCTCGAGTAGGTGACTCGTGGAGTGGAGTAGGGCAAGGAAGGTGTCCTTGTAGCCGAACCACTATAAATAGGTTGTGTCTTTTCTATCCCTTATCTTTATTTATTTTCTTGCACTATCATTAGATCTATACGTTCTCAACATCCATACGATTTCACATAATATCGGATCTAAAGTTTTTGAAATCAAATTAAAATCGGCAAAACTATTCAACCCCCCCTTCTAGTTTTCCACAGAACCAGCAAAAGAAAAGTCTGAGAAAGAAAAAGCTGAGAGTGAGGATGCAGCTCATGACAAAGCAGATGAAGAGGCTCGGACTAAGGCTGATGATAAGACTAATTCTGGAAATGATGAAGAAACCAATTATGATAACCTTCTCCTAGATAGTCCACAACGTTCTAAGGAGGAAACTTCTGAGCCTCCTAAGGATCCCGAGTCTCCTCATGTCTCATCCTCATCAGATTCATCATCTCATTCCTCACCACCACCATCAAAAAGATCAACCAGATCCACATCCAGATTAGTGAAGAAGCCAACTCCATCTTGGATCTCTCAAACTAAGAATCGAATCGTCAAAGCTGTCAAACGGGTCAGAAAGAAAGACATGCTCTACAGGAAGATGAACTTCTTCGCTGATCAGATACAGTATCTTCATGATGAGACCGACAAGATGCAAGTTGAAAGGGAATACGTCCAGAAGCTCATGCAAGATGATCTTCAAGGGAAAATGGACGAAATGATCAGAGGGTACACTCACAAGTTCCTTCTTGACACCGTTCCTGGAGTAACAAAGGAGATGTTCTCCAAACAACTCTATCCGACTCTCCTTCACTTGGCTAAGCAGACTATGCAATCAACACCGATGCACGTGAACATCAATCCAGTTCAGCCCATAATCTTCTCAGATGCTGAATTGGTAAACAGGCTCGTTGCTCAAATGTCAAAATGAACCGCAACATTTACTTCTCATGAAGGTAAATTGTTTGAAGCGTTGCTTGAATACCAACTCAAATCCGCATGCCGAGAAGAAGCTGAAAGGCCAAAAACGTCCAAGAGACGATGAAGATAGAGATAAGGATAAGGAGAAAGAGCCTAAACGCCCGAAGAAGTCTGGTGAACCATCTTCTATGCTACCTCTACTCCAACGGACTCCAGCACAACAAAGGTCTCCTCCTCGTTCTTCTACTGAAAAACCTCGGGATTCTTCTGAGTTACCACCCCAGACTCAGAAAACCGGTGATCACTTTGAGCATACGGGTGGTGATGATGAGGAATTCCATGAGCTCCAACAACAACCCGCCTCTCCCGACAAAGTACAGAAACCAGAATCCTCATCTAGGCCTAAGAAAAAGAAGAAGAAGGCGCCCAAGGCTGACGTCGTATCATGGCTAGATGAAGATAACACAGAGGAATTTGAATGGTTTTCTACACTTGTTAATTCCACTCCCTACCCAGCTGAAGGTCAACATCTGGTAGACGGTAATACATTGGAGCATGCTAAGATATTGCAAGAAAAATTCCGAGTAAAGAAGATGACGAAATTTGAGTTGAAGCGAATCAAGAATGAAGCTTTTCAACTGCTAAAAGATAGCTCGGAAAGTGCTATTGAAGTTGAGTATCACCTCGATAATATAGCACAAGCCATGTGTAACAACATGGATTGGCTCAACCCAGAAGCCAACATCGACTTCACCAAACGGGACAACCCTCCATATTACACCGACTGGTCTAAACCTCTACCAACAATTGGCCAACCAGATCAGCCTAGGATTCCATTCCGATATTTCTTCAACAAAGACTTGGAATTTCTTCTACACGGTGGCGATGGTTCAAGGAAATACGCTACATCTCTGACACTTCCGTTCCCAGCAGCCATATACTCTAACTGTATAGCCATCGAGGAAAGAGCTAACCACATGTTCTCCAACAAAGTGGAAGAGTATGACCGTGATGCAATGTATGGGATTCACCATTGGCCGGAACGCCGAAGAATCTACTACAGAAGCTGCCTGGTTCAGAAGTCTCAACATGAAGTGTTCAGTACTAAGAGTATCGTTGCCATCAAACATGTTGATCTTTCGTCCAAATGGGACTACACTTATCTCAAGAATATTGTGGTCAAAAGGGAAGACGAAAGGGACTATGCATTCTCTGAAGCGGACTTTGAGAATTTGTCTCTAAAAGACATTGAAGACATGTACCTTGCCAAAGTACAGGGTCGCATGAGACAATTTTCAACTGAAGTACAACGTGAATTCATCAAGTCCTTGCTTATCTTCATCAGACGCATAGTCATCAAAGAACGTGTAGAAGATCTCCAGCTTGCAGTTGAATCATATCAGACCCATGTCAACTTCACCAAACCTCAACTTGAGCTTCCCGACATCAACCAGCTTCCACAATACACACTCGTCAGCAAAGCATTCGGCGTTGTTTATCGCAGTGAACTTCAACGAAATTGCTTGATGGCGTGTAGAGATCTTCACAAGTTTGGGGATCACACTTTGAAGAAGGTTAGGGACGGATTGGCTTATAGGTTGAAGGATATTCGTGAAGACATTGGGAACCCAAAGCGATGGAACTCTCAGGATAGAAGGGATGTAAGGAGGATCATCACTATGATTGATGAACGGTTGTATCAAAGAGATCAGTTCAGAACATTGGAAAGCTTTGTTGGTGGTCGACCCAGGAATAACATCACCGGCTATCAATGCCCTGTTCGCACTCCTGGCAACATCACTGGACTTCCTGGTACCCCTTGAACTGCTTCTTTCACTATAATTTTGGACGTGTGATGTATTATGTCAATGGCTTGTGCACATATAACAGTGTACAACCCGTAATTGTCAAGAAAGGACCCTGTGGTACGCTTCAGTGCCACAATCCTTATAAAAGGAGCGAAAGCTTCTTACTTTTGAGTAAACCTTATCAAACCTTTCAATTTTCAAAGGTTTTACTCAAAAGAACAAGTACTTCCCCTTATAATTTTCAAAACCTCAACCGTTTATATCACTTGTTGAAGGGGAGTATTTGACTTTAAACTTTGTTCACCAAAATGTTCTTTGTGTCACTCTTCCCGCAACACTCAAAATGGTCATATTTATTCTCAACTTTTCAAAAATAACATTTTATATGCCATTTTTGAGGGGGAGAAAATTATGTGATAAGAAATATGTTGTGTAAATGCAAATGAATCTCTGTGCTAAAGACTTAACCAATGAATTGACAATACTTAACTGTTAGTAACTCGAAAAGACTTGTTCGGGACGGGTAATAATTTCAAGCTAGTTCGCTAGTGATGTAAACGTGTCTCTCAAAGGACTTGTCCGAGTAGAATGTACCATTCGAGAAACTCTTGGTAGACATGAACTCTGACGGGTTTGACAACCGTTCGAGGTTTGTCTACACCTTCAAGGTAGTTATTAGAGCTAGTTGTCATCTAAAAGCTGACAATGTAACTCTTTAACTATGCAACGTAACCGTGTCTCTCGGGGGATTGTCTATCTTGAGTTGATCAATTCAAAAGGTGCGCGCTCTTTCCTCACTGTGCAAATTTCCATCAAAACTCTTAAGCACATGCGAAGGGGGAGTATTTATGCAAAATCTTATCTCAAACAGTGGTTCAAAATGTTTTCATTCACAAACACTGTGAGAGATTTTCATGTAAATGGTTTTATGGCAACATAGGTTAGTCATGGAGTTATAAGGTGACTAAGGTTAGGAATAACCATCCTATGATCCGCCAGAGCCGGAGGGATCTACCCAAGGACACTTCCAATAGTTAGAATTAGAATTCCTTAGGTATGATTGTAAAAAGGAGAAAATGAGAATCGAAGAAAGAAGGAGTTGAAGAATCAAAAAGAAATGCAAAGAAAAGGGTGAAAAGAAATAGCCCTCTAGATTATTCAACTTAGGGCAGACACCGGGTTCAATTCATATGCTACTGGTTGTCACTTGATGACACCGGTATTGAAGATTAAAAGTCGTCATGGACCCAGTGACGCAGGCACTAAACCTTCTTAGCCACTCAAGTTTCTCTCAACAGAAGCTTGTTTCATTCTCACAGGGAACCCTACATAATCTATCGGCTTTCTCTTAGAGATTGCTGATATTGAAGAAGGAGACCCTCTCCCTATTCTCCGCTCAGGAAAACCAAAACGTACAATTGATTCTAGAGCCACGAGATTCATCAAAAGATCTCTTAGGTACACTTGACATTTCATCACTTGATGTTCAACAATAAGAACATCAGTGGTACGTAATCGAGTCCTTCACAGATCTTAGCAATCTTTCGAGAACATTTATGAGAGGTTCATATCTGTGATCCTCAAAGATTGAATGGAAACTCCTGCCAGGGTCAACATCAAACAACCCTGACAGCAGGTCACTTCGGTAACTCCTCGTGGATTACGCTTAGTGTGTCTCAAACGGTCAACAGTCGTGAGGTGATACTTCAGTGTACCTCAGTGACTCATCTGAACTGTAGATCTACTTCGGTACATCGCGTTATCTCACTTGTGGGACTCCAGTTCAGGAACGGCCTTTGTGAGAATTATAGTTGTGTTTTCACACTATGCTGTTAACATTCTTGAAGTTCAAACTTGTAAGTTCCGGAATCCGCTTATTACTAACCGTTTTAATATTTTCTTCTTATGGAAGCTCTGGAGCGGAATGATCGTGCAGATTCTTCTCATGCTCATGCCAACATCATCACTAATGGAAGTTCTATCTAAAAGCAACACAAAAGTCAGAATAATTCTTCGTCAAGCCAAAGGATCTACAAAGTTAAAGACTTAAAGAACTTCATCAGTACTGAATTCCAAACGTCAAAAAGCGTGTGAGCATGTTGAAGAATGACGTGGAGACACTGGAGCAGCGAAGCAGACCTGAGGCAGACTTGATGCAGACAACAACAACATACTATCACTTCCATCACAAAGAACAATGATCATAGAACAAAGTTAAAGATGACGTCAAAGCAGAACTGTTCAAAGAAGACAATTTCTCTACACTGGGGAGATTCTTCAAATCAAGGCAATTCTTCTCACAAGAAAGAAGAATGTCAGAAGACGTCAAAGCTACTATTACATCAACGCCTTCACCGTTCATATTCATTCATCACCAACACTTAGGGGGAGATTGTTGGAATCACTCCTAAACCTTAATTAAGTGTTAGTGATTCATATGTAATAGTTAGCTTAATTATGGCCTTTATGTTTGTTATTAGCCTTAAGCTTATGTAGAAGGCCCATGAGCTTAGGCCCATGTCCATTAAGGAAAGGAAGGAAGTAGGAGTGTTGCCCTAGCTTCCCTTCCTATAAATACTCTTGTATAACCCTCACTTGAGGGTTGGTTGTTCATTTTATTCACTCTCTTTCACCTTGCACATAACCGGCCTAATCCTTACGCGTGTGTGTGTGTTTAACGTGTTCAACCGACCTCTATCTCTTCTCTACTCTTTCTATTGAAGCTTGTGTTGTAAACTTAGTGACCTATCAACAATAAAAAAAATTGTTTTCCTACAAGTGAGAAGCTTTTCAAATTTTTTGACATGGGGTGTTTGGTTATATGAATAAGGCCTTATAGTCATTATCTATTGATTAGTAGGAAACATGATTTTTTTATGCAATATGATAATGTAGTACCTAATTTCAATGACTAGTTATGCAATTTTCCAATTGAATCCATGTTTAGTATAAAAGTATACATAAACCCCATGTAATGATTTTGTGCACAAATTAGAATCCTAGACTCAGAATTAAGAGATAAAATGTAGTTAGGATACTTACAATGATGTTATCTACAGTAATTAGTGGGTGAGAAGGTGTCAACAATGAGTTGGGTTTAATGTTTACACGTTTTGGTAAAGTGGGTTTTGAGGAAGAAGAAGTTTTGTAGGTAGCAGTTTTGCCACTGATGTCACCACGGACCAGACGACACCATATTTTTGGTTTTGTCCTTGTTGTCATTTGGTGCCGTGGGTACAGTAGCAGATACAAAACAAAATTATTTTGTTTTGTTTATTCTAAGGTTTAGGCTATGTTTATCCTACATGTTTGGTTCCATTAACCCCAAACCAAGTCTAAGAAGATTGAATGGTTCTCGTTTTAGAGGCTTAGTTAGAATATCGGCAATGTTGTCTTCAGAGGACACTTTCTCAATTGAGATGTTTCCTTTTTGAGCATTATCGTGAAGAAAGTGATGATGGATTTCGATATGCTTCGTACGAGCATGTTGGATGGGATTTTTGCTGAGATCGATAGCTCATTTGTTGTCGCAAAATATGACAATATTGTTGAGATGAATTCCGTAATCTACGAGAGCTTGCTTCATCCAAAGAGCTTGTTGACATGCTTTTCCGGTTGAGACGTACTCGGCTTCAGTAGTTGAGATGGCTAAAGCCGTTTGCTTCTTTTCAAACCATGAGGTGAGACAATGTCCAACAAAAGTGCAAATACCACTTGTACTTTTTCTATCGACATAATCACCGGCATGATCCGAGTCGACATACACTATGGTTTCTACACCCGTTCTTTTGGGATACCATAATCCTAAACACGTTGTTCCCTTAATGTATTTAAAAATCCTTTTCAAGGCTTCTAAGTGTGATGCCTTTGGGTTTTCTTGAAAGCGAGCACATAGACAAACACTAAACATAATGTCGGGTATACTAGCCGTAAGATAGAGTAGGCTACCAATCATTCCTCTATATTTAGTGTTATCTACGGATTCACCTTCCTCATCCTTGGTGAGTTTAGTGTCCGAGGACATGGGTGTCTTAGTTGGTTTTGAATCTTTGAGACCAAATGTCTTAAGCATGTCTTTTATATATTTAGATTGGTTAAAGAATATGCCATCTTCTAGTTGTTTAATTTGAAGTCCTAGAAAGAAGTTTAATTCACCCATCATGCTCATCTCAAACTCGTCGTGCATGATTTTAGATAAATCATCACATAGCTCTTGACAAGTTGATCCGAATATGATGTCATCAACGTATACTTGAACGAAGATAATGTGTGACTCCTTTTTCTTGGTAAAAAGAGTATTATCTACTAATCCCATGGTGTATTTTTTTTCAACAAGAAAAGTCTTAAGTCTATCGTACCAAGCTTTTGGTGCTTGCTTAAGACCGTATAACGATTTCTTGAGTTTGAAGACATGATGTGGTTTCTCAAAGTCAGTGAAACCGGGAGGTTGAGCAACATATACTTCTTCGTTAATAAACCCATTAAGAAACGCACTCTTAACATCCATTTGAAATAATTTAAAGTAATAAGCACATGCATAAGCAAGTAATATTCTAATAGACTCAAGCCTAGCTACCGGTGCATAAGTTTCATCATAATCAATCCCCTCTTGTTGATTATAACCTTGTGCAACAAGCCTAGCTTTGTTCCTAGATACTACACCATTTTCTTCCAGTTTATTTTGAAAAACCCATTTCGTTCCAATTATAGTTTGATCTTTAGGTTTTGGAACTAATTTCCAAACATCATTTCTAACGAATTGGTTTAACTATTCTTGCATGGCAATTACCCATGATTCATCTTTTATTGCTTCATTTATGTTTTTCGGTTCAATGGTGGATACAAAACAAAAATAATTACTTTTATTTTGGGCTTGTGACCTTAAGGTTCTTTGATTAAGTTGTCCTCTGACCTTTTATAAATGATGACTTTTAGATTCTTTGATGTTTATAATCTCATTATTTAATGGTTCATCTTCCTTGTCATTTTTAATTATTTCTTGACTTTCTACCATTTGACTTTCAACTAAGTCATCATCTACCAAAGGTGATGTCTTAGAGGGAGGTGGACTTTCGTCGAATGTTATGTTCAACGATTCCTCGACTATCATTGTTTCTTTGTTTAAGGCAATGCAAGCTTTACTAGTTTGAGAATAATCAAGAAATACACCTTCATAAGACTTTGGGTCAAACTTGGTGAGATAATATTTAGTATTAAGAATGAAGCATTTACATCCAAAAACTCTAAAATATCCTAAAGTTGGCTTTTTACCTATATAAAGCTCATATGGTGTTTTGTTTAAGAAAGGATGTATTAAGACTCTATTCAAAATATATGTAGAAGTGTCAACGGCGTTACACCAAAACTTTTGAGGAATGTTTTGTTCATTAAGCATTGTTCTACTCATTTCTTGAATTGTTCTATTTTTACGTTCTACTACTCCATTTGATTGAGGTGTTCGAGGAGCCAAAAAGTTATGTGTTATACCATTTGTATCACAAAAGTTTCCAAATTGAGTTTCGTTGTCAAATTGACGACCATGATCCGTTCGGATCGACACAATTTTGACACCTAGTTGATTTTGAATTTTGTTGCTAAGAATTACAAATTTATCAAAAGCTTCATTTTTGGTTTTCAAAAACAACGTCCAAGTAAACCTTGAGTAATCATCTACTATGACCAAAGTGTATAAGTTGCCTCCGTAGCTTCTTATAGCGGATGGATTAAACAAGTCCATATGCAATAGTTCTAGACACTTAGATGTGGACACCATATTTTTAGATTTATGACTACTATGGGTTTGTTTACTAATTTTGCAAGCGTCGCAAAAGTGTTGGTCATATTTAAGTTTTGGTAAATTCCTAACTAGCTCTTTTGAAGATAAATTTTGTATAAGTCTCATATTAGCGTGACCTAAGCATCTATGCCAAAGAGTTGAGTTATCATCTAACGTTGTTAGACAAAGTTTGTCATTAGATGTTTTATCTATTTTCATGACGTATATGTTATTTTTCCTAACTCCTTTAGCTATGGTGATACCATCTTTTAGTATTTTACTACCGTTTTCATCAAATAGTACTTTATACATTTTATCACATAATTGGCTAATACTAAGTGGATTAAATCCTAACCTATCTACATGAGCAATATTTTCAATAGTTAGGGAGTTATGAGCGATCGTACCTTTGCCAATGATTTTTCTTTTGAGATTGCTACCGAAAGTGACATTACCTTCGTCATACTCTTGGTATGATGAGAAGAGACTTTTTTTGCCCGTCATGTGTCGTGAGCATCCATCATCTTTTATCCACTCATCAGGTTCCAATCTAACTTTCAAGCATACCTAAGAAGCAAATAACTCAAGCATTTGGTCCCCAATATCTCATGGGTCCGTTTGGGTTAAACATACCATTTATTTGTTTCGTGTATGGAAACGATGGGTAAAAGTTCCATGACATGTAATCTGGAGTTTGATATGGTCTAGGAAAGTTTTGATTCCAACCGTTGTGTTGGTAGTTGGGTTGTACGTTGTGGTTGCTCTTAGGAAAGGGGCGTTTGGCAAAAGGTGTTTTATGTCGTTGTTGAGTAGTTTTTTTTTTTTTTTTTTTTTTTTTATCTAAATTAATTTTTAGCAAGTCCTACTCCTGATGTAACAGCTGGTTTTAGTTTAACACTATCCTTGGTTTTCCTTGTTACTTTGACAAATTCGTTACGGTCCATATCACAAACATTCTGTCCTGCTGAAGTACCCACGACACCATTTCTTTCAACAGACGGAACCCTTATTTTGGGTTCGTCTGGTCCGTGCTGTACTGCAGCAGTTTTGACAGTTTGTTTGTCCTTTTCGGCCGTTTTGTTTTGACTCTTTGGAATTAATACCTCATTAAATCCTAGCCCATTCCTGTCTCCTGGTGTTTAATGTATTTTAACTATTTCATCGGCAAGAGCGATGTTTTTGTTAAACCTTTTAAATTTAGAATTATGTTCGATTAGAACATCTTGCGTGAGTTTTAGTTTTTCTATTTCAAGATTAAGCTCTTGACATGATTTACAACCATCGGCATTTGCTTTTCCCTTTTCTAGTCATTTTGCCTTTTCTTTTAACTCATAGACTTCATTTTCCAAAAATTCCTTTTTAGTTTTTAAAAAATTATTTTTAGTTATGATTTTCAACTTAGCTCACACAATTGATTGTATTGTTTTTGCAAAGTGTCATCATCAATAGAAGAATAAGAAGAGTCGGAATGTACCTCGTTAGACTCATGTGCGATTAGAACGATCTCTTCCTTGCATGACTCTTCATCAACTTCACTATCACTCCAAGCACCACTTACAAAAGCTCGTTGAGTTTTGCTTTTAGGTGGCTTGGGACATTCTCCTATGAGATGACTTGCATCACCACATCTAAAACACTTTCTTTCACCTTTACCCTTTTTGTCATCCCGATCTTTTCGGAATGGCTTCTTTTCTTCTCGAGGTTGTCTTACAAACTTTCCTCTTCTTCTAAAGAACTTTTTAAAGTCTTTAACGGCCATGGCATACTCCTCATCTTCACTACCGGAGCAAGATTCGTCATCATCACTTGATTCCGCCTTTGTTTTTAGAGCAACGAATTTGATCTTCTCCCTTTTTCCTTTGATGATCTCCGAATCTTTCTCCATCACCATTTCATGTACTTTGAGGTTACCGATTAGCTCGTTTAGTGACATTTTTTAGAGATCTTTTGATTCTTCAATAGCCGTCACTTTAGCTCTCCATTTCAGATGGAGTGCTCTAAGAAATTTCCTGACAAAGTTCTTACTACGAAAAAATTCATCAAGTGCTTTAAGTGATGTAATAATAGTATTAAAGCGAGCAAAGCCACAATCAATGGTTTCATCTTCAGGGATAACAAATTGTTCATATTGTTGAACAAGAAGATCAATTTTGTTATCCTTGACTTGTGAATTACCTTGATGTGTAACAATCAAGGATTCCCAAATATCTTTGGCGGTTTCACACAGAAAAATTCTTTCATATTCTTTTCTAGAAAAAGCATTATAAAGCATCATTTTAGCTTCATTATTTTTAGCAATTAATTTCTTTTGTTCGTCAACAGAAATATCCTTTGTTGTAGAACTAAAATCCCCTTTAACAATAACAAACCAAAGATCTATATCTTTTGATTTCACATATGTTTTAAAACGGTTTTTCCAATAGATAAATCCATTGGTTTCAAAGAGTGGTTGTCTTTGCATAGATTGCCCTTCTTTAAAGTTTTCAGAATCCATGGATCGTTTTAAGTTTATAAAATATAATTTATTTTAGAAATTCTCTTGAGCAACGAGGCTCTGGTACCAATTGTAGAAAATTAGAAGGGGGGTTGAATAGTTTACCGATTAAAATCTTTGTTTTGAAACTTATTGAAAGATCAATTGATATTGATCTTAGATATGTTGATGAAATATGTAAACAATATGTAAAGAGTAAATAAGAAAAGAAATGATCAAACCACAACAAGTTGTTTATAGTGGTTCGGTCTACAAGGACTCTTTTTCCTTGCCCTACTCCACTCCCCGAGTCTCACACTCGAGAGTTTTAACTTCACTAGTCAACAAACTCCTTTCACCAGCGGAGAAACCTTTACACTTCGCTTACACTATTTCCGACACTAAGCTAAATGTCGAGTTCTTTCCAAGGGTACAACCACTCCCACACACAATGTATTTTGAGGACTAAAATACTAACCACTCACACTCACAAGATTATGATAGTTTGGTACAACAATGAAGTATGAATCAACACAAGATCATACTACACCAAAAAAATAAGACTTCCAACTTCTCGTTGAAGCTTGAATGTGACTTGATCTTCTTCGCTACAAAAGAGATCACTAATATGATATGAAACTGAGTTAGAAAGGTTAGAGAGAAGATATGTATGAGAGTATGATAGAGAGGGATGAAAAACTACTTGCTTTGGCTTTGCCATTTATAGCCAAAACCATCAGCAGGCACCACGGACCGCGGACCCCTTAAAAGGGTTCCGCCCGTTATAACTTTTGGTGTCGCCGAGGTCTGACAGCTAGATATCAAGATCTTGCCAAATTCAACCATATCTATGCAAGATTGTGTAAGATATGAAGTATCCAAATCTACACAAAATATCAAATGAAATCTTCCAATGATTTCCATGATGCATCACATGATGTCATGTGTTGTTTTTCTATTTTTAGAAATATGCAAATACTTAAGTAATGTTTAGTTTTTAAGAAACCAAAACATTCTAAAACTACTATCATACATTATGGTTAGAGTCATATCAAGATATGATTAATTACAATGTAAATGCTTGAGTGATGAAGATATTATTTGAGAAAGCTTGTTTTAATATCTATTAAACTTGAAAAGCTTTAAGCATCATAAAAATTAAATTTACTTTTGTCGTTAACAAAACTTAGGTAAAGATCAAAAATATAAATAACATTTAATGACGATATTTGTATTAACAATTTCCTTTTTCATTTTTTTCAAACCAAAGCATTTTTCATCCATTCAAATAAAAATACAAATTAAATAATCATTGAGTCCAAAAGCTTCCAAGCTCAACTTCCTTCCTCGAGAATCTTCCAAATGTGCATAAAAAACTTCATTTCTTCATTATTCGCGATACCTGGCTACATATACATACACAATACGCATCTTTGCACTTTTGCAACAGTTATGAGTAAATATAGCCGAATACCATGCACAAAACTAACAATAACGCTACTAAAAACATGTTCATTTTAGACGTTATCAGTAGTCGTATAAAACATTTACATAAACTCTATGAACTCACTCAACCTTTGTGTTGACACTTTTAGCAATGTATTTTCAGGTATCTAAGGCATATACTTCATGGCATGCATAAGGACTTATCATAGAGTCGTGGTGACGACGCGTCTCACATGGATTTTATGCACTTTAAAACATCGTTTGGATTGTATCAAACTTATTTCTGCAAATGCTGACTACCTTTTTGGGACCTATATTTTGTAAACTCTGAATGTTTTATTATATCAAACGATGTGTTTTCCAAACGACACTTTAGGTCGTTCAATATAACTGTAACTGTGATGCTATGGCAGTCATCCCCCAGGAATTCCATTCCGCTGCAAAACATGTAATTTGGAGGTGTGACAGACCATGCCTTCACCAGCCTTCCCTCACGATGTTCAGGAGGACATCCTACTTGCTCACTCACCTACCATCCATCAGCTTGCACACTTGGCCACTGATCCGTATATTCAGGCCACACTAGCAGCTCAGCCAGTTATTGCACCTACTCCATCTGTACCGGCCCATACCACCACTCCATCAGCTTTTTTGACACGCAGGCGAAAACCTCGCATGACCGTGAGAGTACCTGGATATAGAGAGCGGTATTCATTCATGCCTGCACTAGCTTCTCAGATGACCCGCGCTGCTTACATGGGTCCTTCCACTACTTCAGAGTCACTGACACCATCATCCACTGAGTCACCACCCCACCAGAGACTCAGGAGGACTACTGATTCCTACTTAGAGGAAGACCCGGAAGAAGATTCGGAAGAGAATCCTGAGGAGGAACTACCAGAGCCTATGCCGATTGAGAGTGTCCCTGGATATGTTAGCACATCAGCAGATATGGATACACTGGGTCTGGAGCTTGTCCAGAGTATTCGGGATATGGGACAGAGCTCCAGAATGGCTCAAAGATTGAACGAGGACATGGACATTGATGCACCAATTGGGTTAGGACAGAGAGCTGCTTTCCTCCACAGCCAGGAGGAGAGTGATGAGGTTGCTTGGAGGGATATTGATTGCTTGATTAGTTCTGTACCACATATCACGAGTCCAAGCTACAGTCCATCATCACCTTCGTTCATACCATCTGCATCAGACATGGAGCGCCTTGCTCGCGCCACTAGATAGCTTGAGACCATTGAGGGAGCTGCACCGGGTGAGGCACAGTTAGTACCAGATCTATTAGGATCTCCAGATGGTGATCTGACCCTCACTGAGAGGATATTCATAAAGTTGGACTTTCATGAGACCCTGCTAGGAGTCCATACCGATCAGTTAGAGAGAGTCGATCCAGCACGCTTGCGAGCAGCTTGTTGAGGGTTTAGACCGAGTCACTGACATGTTATTTGAGAGCATGGAGCTCGAGAGACACGAGAGGATTCGACTGGGTTTCAGGTTTGAGGCTCAGGTTGAGGACGTCAGAAAGTTGGATAGCAGAGCACGGGCATTGGACAGAGGTCAGTCCCGGATGCACGGACGACTTGAGGAGCTAGAGCGCGTCCAGTGGATTGTGAGAGATACTGCCAGAGAAGGATGGCAGAGGACTACAGGTTTAGAGTCCATGTTAGCATCTCAGATGAGACGTATCGCGAGTTTAGAGGCTACCCAGCGAGAGTTGGTGGCTAGCCTTGAGCGACTACGTACCGAGCGTGCACATCTTTAGATATGATTTCGTGATGTATCACACTAAACTGGATTTATAACAGTTATTGTTAGTTATTACTCTTGTACTTCAGTTTGTATTTCCATTGTATTTCGGTTGTATTCCATCTAGTGTCTCATCATGTACTTTAGGAACCTTGTAACCGAAATTCTATCTATGTCAAACTTATTTTCCTATCCAATTGTCTTTTCTTTTATAGATTGCTCATATGATCTATCTACGATAACTACACTATTACTTGGCACTTACCTTGTCTAAAAGGTTCTATATCTCATCACCTTTCTTACTGCAGAAATGCCGCTGAAACGAAGATCAAAACGTACTAATCCTGGTGGAGCTTCCAATTCTCCTATTCCAGCGAGAGTTACTCGCAACCAAGCTACAAACGCTGCTATTCCAAACAGAGTCACACGCGATCAGACTTCTGAAGCCACTACTCCTGTTAGGGCTACTCCAATCCAACCTACCATGAATCAAGCTATGATAGACCAACTAGTCAATGATTGAGTGAACGCCGCTTTAGCTGCAACAAACCACTCATCTACTAATGCTGGAACTTCAAGACCACCCACCCACAGCCGCACTTGTACTTATCAGGAATTTCGTAAGACCATGACTGGAGGCTTTAGTGGAACCGAAGGAGCTGTCGGTCTGACTAGATGGATCGAGAAGCTCGAGACTGTGTTCCGAATCTGCAATTGTGAAGAAGAGGCTAAGGTTAAGTATGCATCATTCACTTTCACAGATGCTGCCTTGACTTGGTGGAACAATTTTCTGAAATCTGCTAGTATCGATGTTGCCTATGCCATGCCATGGGAGAGCTTCAAGGAGATGGTACTTCGAAAGTACTGTCCACGTAATGAGATCAAGAAGCTAGAGCATGAGTTTTGGAACCCTAAAGTTCAAGGCACCAATATGGCTGCTTATAACCAGCGTTTTCAAGAACTAGCCTTGTTGTGCCCTGAAATGGTTCAAACTGAGACCCGATTGTTGGAAAGGTACATCGGAGGACTGCCCCAATCTATCAAGGGCAATGTCACCACTTCTAAGGCTGCTTATCTTCACGAAACCATCGAAGTAGCCAACAAACTCATGGACCAAGTGATTGAGGACTCCATGGACAAAGTGGTTGACAATAAGGGGAAATGGGATGACCACTCCCGAAGCTACAACAACAATGGGTATCGTAGCAACAACAGTGGGAACAACAGCAACAATTAAAACAAAAGGCAAAATGTTGCTAGAGCATATGCAACTGGGATTGAAGAAAGGAAACCGTACACATGGACTTCACCACTATGTAACCGATGTGTGGAAAACTAGAAGGGGGGGTTGAATAGTTTTACCAATTAAAACTTCCTTTTAAACTATTTAGATCGACTTATGTCAATCTATTTGGTTGTGTGTGTTGGATGTTGATAAACAAGCATATAAATATATGTAATGAAAAGAGAAGAGAAAGAAGCACAAAACCACAACGCGAGTATTTATAGTGGTTCGGCTACAAGGACACCTTCCTTGTCTACTCCACTCCCCGAGTCACCTACTCGAGAGTTTGTAATCACTACACCAATCTCCTTATGGCGGAGAAGCCTTCACAACGTCGCTTAATCTTTTTCCGGTACAAAGCTAAATACCGAGTTCTTTCACACCAAGGCAAACCACACCTAACACAATGTCGCCTACCCTTTATACGGTGCTAGGCTAACCACCGAGTTTTTCACACCTTAGGTGAACTACACCTTCACAACGTCGCCTACCCTTTATTAGGTACTAGGCTAAGTACCTAGTTCCATTGCAATGGAGGAACTACTACCACACTACACCAACGACTAATCCCAAAGGAGATCTACTCCTTTACAACATCATCAAGGACATCAATATCCTTGGATCTAATGCTAGTCTATCTAGTACATCGAAACACACCATATCGAATGTACATCTAAGGCACCTTTCACTAATGCCTTTGATTAGATCTACAAGACACCTTTCACTAATGTCTTTGATTAGATCTACAAGACACCTTTCACTAATGTCTTTGATTAGATCTACAAGACACCTTTCACTAATGTCTTGTGTCTTCACTTCTAAGCACCTTTCACTATTGCTTCTTGTCTTGACTTCTAAGCACCTACCACAAGTGCTTATCCTATAGACGATAGATACCCTTCACTAATATCTTCGTCTTGACACTTGAGACATCTTTCACTAATGTCTTTAACACTACGCTTCTTTGAAGAAAGAAAGGGATCATCAACAAGAGGACTTCAATAGCCTTGATGATGAGGAAGCTTGGCAACTCATGGACTTGAGCTTGCTCGACTTCAAAGGTGGTGATCTTCCCTTTAAGAGGAACCTAAAAGATCACATAAAAACAAAACTACATACATAGATCTCTTGGATCTATGGTTAGTGAGATTTAACTCAGGGGAGAAAGTATGTTAGAGAGGGGTGAGATATAATGAAGAAATGGCTCACTATTTATAAAGGAAAAACCTACTGTTTCCCCGGATCCCACGGATCCCTTCCACTTGGGATCCGTCTAGCACAAAGCTAGGGATCCGTGGTCCGCTCCTCTTTGCCCATGGGTATTTTAGGTTATGGGTCATGGGTCATGGGTTATGGGTTGATCCATGGTTTTCTATCTAGATACAATGTACCTTAAGGATACATTGAACTTGTGTAAGTGGTATATATAAAACCATGGGTTATGGGTCAAAACCATTTTCTAGTATTTAACCTTTTTGTATATACTTGTATTTACCCAATTTGGTATACTTAGTTTAAGTATATGTTTAACCCAATATGTAAACACTAGTTGTTGTACATATGTATCTAAGTCATAAAATCACTTATACTAGTTTTAGTGTTTTATGTGAAAGCGTAAGTGTGTTATAAAACTATAAGTTCAAACTATTTACCTGTTTTATTTGTTTCCTTAAAATGATCTTACTTTTGTTATCGACAAAACATTAGAAGATCGTAAAATATAAATAAACGTTTTTACGGCTTATTTGTATTAACAATCTCCCCCTTTTTGTTGATGACAAAACATAAGATTATTTTAAGGAAAAGCTAAAATTCGTAAAAGTTTGAATTTGTAGTTTTTACTTTCTTCTCCCCCTTTTTGTCGAAACAAAAAGTGTTTGAAAGAAAGCAACACATCGTTTTTTTTTTTTTTTTTTTTTTTTTTTTTTTTTTTTTTTTTTTTTTTTTAAACATGTGAAAGGAAAAAAAAAATAGAGAGCAAGTAACGGGAAAGGATCTCATCGTTACTCCCCCTTGACGAGTCCACCCCTAGGTAAGGGCGTCAAGAAACTAATTCTAATCTAGTTCATTTGCAACTAACTTATGCAAAGGATTACGTCTATGTGACGGGTGTGCTCCCCCTAGATGATTGCAATATTTGCAATGGGAAGTTATGAAATATAAATCAAATGTTGCAAGTAATTTTGCAACGTATTTTTTTGACACCAAGCTCCCCTAGCTTTCAGATGTCAAAAACTTTACGTGTTAATTGAAAAACTGCAAAACAAGGGTTAGAAAACAAGTATAATTCACAATTTTCGGCAAATGTGATAAAGAAAAACATTCTGACTTCACGGATCCCACGGTTCCCTTCTAGTAGGGATCCGTCTAGGCAATACTGAGGGATCCGTCTGGCTGATGACTAAAATCAGCAAAGGTGATATAACAAGTAATGTTATCACACAAATGAGATATGAGTACAAAGTAATCATATGCTCAACGAAATAACAAGTAGCATGTAATTCCATTTAATAAAACAAGAGTTATGATATACATGACTCAAAAATAAGAAAATAGACAATACATAACTAGGAATTTCTTAGACCAACTAACGCTTGAAGCTTAGACACCACTATAATCCTCTAGCTCAAGTTATGTTTAGGTTTAATCTCGTCGAAACGTTCGAGGAGATGATAGAACATGAAACGTTGGTCTTCTCGTACTTCATGTATCAAACTTTCAACATGTTGACAATGATAGCAATCTTTGTCATGGCTAGGTAGTGGTGGTGGATGAAATGAAGTGGCTAGATTCAAAGGATCAATTGAAGTGGTTTGAGGAGCCTCGAATGATGGAGGGATTGGTGGAGGTCCATTTAGGAATGGTTCGATCAAGAATGATGATGGTGGTAAAGATGTGTCAACTTCCATAAGGTCGGGTGGTTGACTTTGATGATTTCTTATAGAGTTACGCGTAGATTTAGCTTACGCGTAAGTATGGAAAAGACTCTAAAGTTATGCGTAGACAAAAGTTAGGCGTAGAAAGTTAGGCGTAGGATTATCTTATGCGTAAGACTAGGCTTAGGCGTAATATGAATCTTATGCGTAGGATTTCTACGCGTAAGCTTATGCTTATGCGTAATTTTAGAGTTTTATCCCAAGTGATCTTTTACACTTCTCAGTGCAAGAGATATCCAAAGTCGACGTATTTTCAGACTTATCCAAGTAAGAAAACACGGATTAAACCACGAAAATGAAGATCAAACCAAGGAAAGACTTACGCGTAGTTTTAGGGTTTTACTACGCGTAGGTTTACTCGTAAATTTGATATTGCTCAAAGATGTTTCTAAACCAGTTTTTGTGTGATGAAATAGCTTCAAGATCACCAAATAACACAAGAATGTGAGATTTGATGAACCAAACCTTCTAAAACAGTTAAGCGTAGAACTATACCCAAAAATAAAAACTAGCTCAAAAACAATGATCCACGCATAAAGTTTGAAACTTTTTGCCAAAAACAAGTATTTTAACACCTTAAAACGTTGAAAGTACAAGAATCTTGGATTAAGAAGTGTAAAAAACAAGTTTTTAAGCGAACCAAAGAATATGTAATCTTTACACGTAAGACCCAAAACCAAAAAACTTCAAAAACAAAAGTGTGCACCCAACTATTTGGCGATTGATACCACTGTTAGGTCACTAGATTTACAACACAAGCTTACAAGAAAGAGATAAAGGCGATTGAACAAGCAAACCACACACACACACACACGATATTAAAGACGGTTACGCGTAGATGTGAATGAGAGAGAATAACTTGAACAACCAACCTTCAAATGAAGGTTTACATAAGGTATTTATAGGAGGAAAGCTAGGGCAACACTCCTAGTTTCCATCCTTTCTTTAATGGACTAAGGCCTAGGCTTATGGGCCTTCTACATAAGCCTAAGGCTAATTGCAAACATAAAGGCCATAATAAAGCTAACTATTACATATTAATTACAAACACTTGATTATGGTTTAGGAGTGATTCCAACACCAACTCTCTGAACTACAGTTTAGAATCAAAAACCATCAGTTAACTCTTTATCATCTATTAGAAAATCATCGTTTACTACAGCCCTAAAAATTGCCAGCACTTAACTTATTAACTCACGCGTTTTCAAACCCCAACTCTTACACCAATCATCATAACATCACTAACTAATGACCGTACCATGTCTTACAATATTAAATTACAGAATTTAAGGTAAACCCTAATCCACCATAACTTGTATTACATGAATCAAATCATTAATTAAATGAATTAGGAATAACTAGACATACCTTAAGCTTATTTTTCTTCAAAATAGTGAAACCATAACTTTTCTCTTTTTCTCTCCTCTTTGTTAGTCGAATATTCTCAAAAAAATAAGTGAGAGTGTTTTGGTTTTGTATTTATACTACCCTAAGACCCTTCTAGATAACCTCTTTAATTAAGAGTTATATTAGGACTCAAATTTGTTTCCTTTTCCCCCGAAAATCCCAAAAATTCGTCCATAATTATACCCTTATAAAAAAACTATTATTTTTTTATTTTTTTAATTATTACACTTAAAACCTTGGGTTTTGCTATTTTATAAAAACCTATATTGAAACCTAACGTCTTACGCGATAAACCTTCGTTTTACGACAACTAGAATAAAAATCATTTCAACACCTAAATTTCCAAAAATAGAATTTTCACACTTATTATTAATATAACCCATAAAGCCAAACACCACGTAACTTATTAACGCTCAAGAACTTGAACGAAACTAGGTACGCAATAATCGCGGAACACAAAACCCATAAAAGTCATTTCCACGTCACCACGGTGAACAAAATCAAATTAACCAAAACTAAAACTACTCAAATTACACCAATAAAGGTTACACAAAGAATCTAGTACCAAAACACACGTATAACCCACATATGACACCCAAAACACTTAAGTCATACCAAGCAAAAGATATACGGGTCGAAACTAACAGTTAAACTAACCTGCTAAAATCACGGTTGTTACATATATGGAGAAGTGAGATTCTGGACAATTCCATTCTCAGCTAAGTAATCTTTAAACTCTTGGCTTAGATACTCGCATCCTCTATCGGATCGAAGAGCTTTAATCTTCTTTCCCAATTGCAGTTCTACTTCAGCTTTGAAAACCTTAAATGTTTCAAACACCTCATGTTTATGCTTAAGTAAATAAACATAACCATACCGGCTGAAATCATCAGTAAAGGTTAAGAAGTAGCTAGCACCTCTCTTTGACACATATCTAAGTGGTCCACACACATCAGTATGAATAAGACCAAGTAGATCAGAAGCCCTCTCCATATTGCTATGAAAAGGTTTCTTAGTCATCTTCCAAGATATGCATGACTCACATTTATCAAATGATTCATCATTGATATTTTGCAAAAGCCCTTCTTGTTGCAGCTTATGCATGCAAGCCTTGCCTATATGAGCAAGTCTACAATGCCAAAGATAAGAAGAATTCAAGTCTAACTTAATCTTCTTGTTAATGCTAAACATTGAATTATTATTATTGTTAGATTCATTTCCAATCACATCAATTTCAAACACACAATTCACAGTAATTGCTTTAAAATAAAAAACACCATTTAAACAAACATCAATTCCATTACGTGAAATAGTATGAGTAAAACCATCATCTAACAAAACTGAAAAGGAAACAACATCTCTAATAATAGAAGGTGCATAATGACAATTGTTCAATAACAGTACTAAGCCCGAAGGCAATACTAAACTAAACGTTCCTATGGCTTCAACAGCTGCATGTGCGCCATTTCCCACGTGCAGATATTGCTCCCCATGGGCAAGCTTCCTTTCCACTCTAAACCCCTGCAGTGTATTACAAATGTGAATACCACAGCCCGTATCATATACCCAGGAATTTTTATGATTTAGAGTAAATAATTCAATGACAAATAAATTACCAGAAGAACCGGCGCCTAAGGACCCTTCGTACTGCATCTTATTTTCCCGTAATTCATCAAGATAGAGAGCACAGTTTCTCTTCCAATGCCCAACGCTCTTACAGTGGTGGCATGCTTGATCCTTTTTAGGATTTTCCTTCCTAGGAGTAGAGTTCTTCTTGGGTTGAGGTTGATAGGCCATCACTTGTTTGCCTTTGTCAACCTTTCCCTTACCCTTCCCTTTCTTGTTGTTCGCACGCTGCAGTTTTGGCTTATTAATCCTTCCACCCTGAATAGCAAGTACCTGGGCAGTAGGAACCTTTTGAGGCAAACCTTTCTCATAGTCAATTAGCAATGAGTGTAGGTCAGTAACTGTCTTCCCCACGCAGTGCATATTGAAATTTCTAACAAAACCATTAAAATCCTTGTTAAGGGATCTATTAATCAGATTCACAGCCATGTCATCATCATAAGTTTTGCCAAGTGCTTTTAGCTGGTCCATGTAACCTTTCATTTCCAGTACATGAGCACTCACGGGTTTACCCTCACCTTGCCTACAGCTGTGTAACGCGTCAGTCAAGTCATAAATCTCGACGGCAGCTGGCTTCTCAAACATAGTTCGAAGTTCATTGAGCATATTATATGGGAAATAATGTTCGAACTGCTTTTGAAGAGCAGATTCCATTGTTCCCAACATAAGACAAGCCACATCATTATGACGCTTATACTCAAGTTGCCAAGCGTCCTTTTGAGCTTGAGTAGCATCAGGACCAGTTGGTTGTTCAGGGCAAGGTTCATAAAGATATTTCAACCTGTCAGCAACTCTACAGACAATTCTCAAAGAGCGGTGCCAATCATTGAAATTCTTAGAGCCAGTCAACTTTTCTCGATCAAAAAAACTTTTGAACGCAGAACTTAGTGCAGTGTTAGTGTTATCGTTATTTTGAGCCATTTCTACAGAAAAAAGTTCAAGTATTAGTATTTTCGATAATACAATTTTTCAAGAAAATAAAATATACCCAACGGTAATATAAACATATAACCATATAATTTTCTCGAAAACTATGATCCAAATTATCATAGGTTCATTACATCAGTTGATTTGCTAGCAACGAACGCATATAATAAGGTAATCTGTCGAACATTAATTGGCAAACAATTTCCAACTCCTAGATCATTATGGGATTTATATTTTCCAATGCTATTGCAAATATAAACATGTTTCATCCCATCTTATGCCATTGAGTCCAAGTCTCACTTCCTACTCAACTTAAGTATCTAACTTAAAGAACTGCAAATATGTCCATGTAAGGTCTCACTTTACATAGAGATTTACCTCTTCATCACAATCTAGCCAAGTACTCTCATGACATAAATTGCAACTCCAAGTATTCTTTTTAATTAGATGGCATATAACTTAATTTAAAAAGGTACTAGTTTTGATTTTATGTGGTCAAATCAAATATGTACAAAGATGTCATGCATTCATCTTGTAGCATAAATTTAATAAAAAAAAAAAACTTTTTATTACCAATTCATAAAGATCAAATTATCAAAGTTTTGATTGAGGTATTGGGTTCACCAATCAAGGAATTTAGTGTTAATTATTGTCCATTATACCGTACTTTTGCATAAGTGTAAACACTTAGTGTTTCGGGTAATTACCACCGACTGGCGCATGGAATTAAAACTAATTCGCCCTTAAGATGAGTTTGCACATTTTATGGCTTACCAAGTAGCTCCATTCGAACTTACAGGGGGCAGAGGACCAGGTAAGCGCAAAGCATAACCTTAGACATCCTTTCAGTGTGATTGTGCACACTTCTTAATTAACCCCTTTATAGTTCATTCTAGTGGGTGAGCCGTTCAGACCATTTGTACCAAAGTCACCAATCAATTAAACTATTGAAAACTTAACTCCTCCAAAACAAATCAAATTTCGCCATTATTTAGTCCGTTTTATTTTTCTATTCAAAATTACCCTTTGCTTAAAACTGTCTAACATAATAAACAAACAAGTAACAAATAAAAAATAAAAAATAAACTAATAAAAAACAATGCGAACATCATAAACAATTTATACGTGTAAACAAGTAGCCACATGCAACTTATTCGATAAAACCCTATTAATAATCAATTTCTAGGTTAAATTAATGTATATATTAATTAGGGCTTTCACTCTCACAATTGAGAGTGAGCCGCATACATCGAAGAATCAATTGCGTAAACCCATAATTAATAATATACCAAATTGCACATAATTGATTCATTAATTTACATAATTGGAGTCTTCCCCAATTCAAGATTTATCGTAATTAAATATGCCTCAACAATTAAACAATTATCAAAGCAACTTATCCATGACAAACATGCATGTATTATCATGGATATCATAACAATTATACAAATAAGTCACAAGATCGCATATAAAAATTCCATGACACATAACAAATTATTCATGAATTAATCACGTAACCAATATATTAATTCTAGGTTTTAATAAGGTTAGCAAACAATTTTCAAAACCCTAAAAAAAATTATACATGTGTCGACAAAAAAAATAGGGGTACGCCCCAATTCTTAAAAAAAATCGACCAAACAATAAATTAAACATAAACCCTAGATTAACATATCAAACAATATACAATTATTTGTTTTATTACGCGTTTATGTAATTAATTACTCATTAAAAACCAATGACTCGTGATGCCACTGTTGGAATTAGATATCAAGATATTCAAATAAATAATCACAAACATCAAAGTATTCAAGCGGAAGCGTATAGGATTTATTAATGAACAATTAATTAACATAAAAGAATATGCGTACCTTTTCTTGATTCTAGCCTAACAAGAATCAAATCCACAAACTAGCAACGGATGAACCCTAATTTGATTTAATTAGGATTATGTGAATTACCCCTTACCGTTTTGTAATTCAATCCAAGATAATAACAATAGTGTGTTATTATTACGTTATTGTACACACGTACTAAACCGAATTAAAGTAATGCTAGTTTTTATCAAACAAATAACTTGGTTTGTGGAAAAGGTTTGGATCGACACCCAAGGGGTTGTACGATCGGTTTGGAGAACAAAAACACACACAAAACTGTTTTAGTGTTTAGCTAATGAATACAAGAGATACAAAAACAAGACCCCTAGCCTTGTATATATACCCAAGCAAACTTGGTGAACAAATTGGTCTTTGTTTCCTTTTTCCTTTGGCCGATCGGTTAAGGGTATCCCCAAGGGATTCCGGAAACTTCCAAACTTTGCAATCTAGTCCTTTTCCAAATATATTTAACGCCCGTTAGTCCATTACATTAATTACTTAATGTTCGTTAGTTATTTCGTTTAATAAATAAATAAATATAACGTTTATATTTAATTATTAACTTTAAATTCTCATACGTAAAGTGTGCAATCTCGTAGTCTCAAGTTCGATCCTAACTAACATCTACTAATTTATATCCATAAAACTAACAAGATGACACTTGGCTCAACTGTTCATGGGTAGAGACAAATACCTTTATATTGCTTTCACTTAGAAAGTTGGAAAAACTGAACTAGTAATTATTATATTGTCTCCCCATCTGCCTCCTCATTTAATTATAGAAATGCTTATAGAAATGCTTGATGAAATGCATATGAGTATAATTCATTTACTTTTTCTAGAATAATTCACCTTGCAATCAGAGTCATTGAATTTTGGGCAGTCTATTTTAATGTCACTTATGATAGTAAGGTTTGAGAAACCAATATTCACAATCCAAAAACATACACATTTGGACCACATGTCCATATATATGAGTAGGTGTTTGATGAAATGTATATGAGTAGAACTCATTTATTATTATACCGGCAAACTATTACTCTTCGGCAAACATACATATGTCGAAAGCCACACATGATGACCATTACATA